>JAFMSR010000015.1:35501333-35543586 GCA_022818135.1 Saxidomus purpurata
GAAATCCGCTTATGTTTTTTTTGGTTGAAAAGTTTGCAAGTTATTTGTGTTATGTTTACAATATCAGTTATATTTTTGTTTTAATGTGCTATTTGAAAATTTCTTCTATAATTTAACGGAACTACCGTATACTACAAGCTGTGTTACTGAGCAATGAAAACACCGAAAAACAAGAGCACCAGTAGAAAAATCGAGATAGTCTGACGGTATGCCTAAACGTGCCATGTTAGCTTGCGCAAGTCTTAGCGATTAAAATTTCAGCTCTTGTCTGTCTTTCCTTAGTTATATTACCCTTCAAAAAGACCACATTTGGTTATAGTCAAGAATGATGCTGAAAGCACAGTGGATGCTTTAAAAACATATAAATAATACATAACCGAAAGGGTGGATTTTTTTTATTTATTTTGATAGTCAAAATCAATTCCCTCTATATTTAAAGAGGCGCAGATTATATTCTCGAAACATAGATAATGTATTCAATGAACGTAAAATGATAAATTAATACAATTTTAAAGAAGAACCTATGGCGAAAAATGCCTCATTTTACCACAATTTATCAATATAAATGCCTTCTGTAATAAATCGCATCCACCCATTAATTGTACAACAACAACTCTACATAGATTATTGAATGGTTAACGGTACTGAAGTATATTTAAAATCGCCGATTTTATCGATAAAGACTGGGAATGCATAGCTGAAACTAATGTCAAGTTATTATACTTCCAAAGATTCTATTATTTATGTGTTGGAGGTTATTTAGTTTGGTATCAGTTAAAGGGTGTGTCCCTTTACTGTGAATGGAAACTGTTATACAAATCGTTATTTTTTTGTTATAACTACGGCAATGTTTATTATTCTTGGGAGTATAAATCACTGATTAATGTTAATTAAGATGGTCACTTTGAAAGGTAATATCACTGTAAAAAGATTTTACAAATTACATCGAAATAGATGCAGAATTATTTCAAAGCACAAAGGGTTATTAGCTAAACTTATTAGTGCTATGACTATACTAAGTATGCAGATACTTCCAAAAGTTACGTCATCTCACTTTGGTAATTGTGAAATATGAAGACTTACCGGGAACAAGTGAAGCCGCAACGCAAATAACACAAAATACAATTCTATAGTCCATGTCTGCTCACCAACTGCCGCAACATAGAAATGACGGTATGTTGCCTTATACCGATGTATTTATTTCAAATACAAGTATTAATATTTTGCAGTTCCGTGATTTAATTTCATGTAATACAGTTCGCTATTTGCATTAATAACGACATGTCGTGATTTAATTTCGGGCCAGACAATTAGCAGGTGGAGAATTTGTTCTGCAATTATAAAATGTTTTATGCTCCAACACGATTCGTGCTAAAACTTTGAATCAATATAATATTCAACATTTAATAAATGTCTGACGTTTTTTCTAAAAGACATTTGAATCGAAATTCAAAGTTTGGTTCCTTTTGTTTTTCATGTGTATATATAACGCTACTGGTGAAAAAAACATTTCTTGTTCAAACTGAGTCGAGAGAGATAGGGCACACAGCGGACATTTAACAGGCCCAAAAAGACTGCAACCTATGACACTTTGTTCCAGTTTTCGTCAAGAAATACCCTATAACTGATGTCAAACGAAATAACCACCAACACATAAATAATATAATCTTTGGAAGTATTACAACTTAACCTAAAAGTCTCAATTGTGCATTCCCGGTCATTATCAATAAAATAAGCCGTTTAAAGGGACACCGCATCTAGCAGATTATATTCTCGAAACATACATTATATGTTCAATGAACGTAAAATGATAAATAAATACAATTTCAAGAATAACCTATGGCGAAAAATGCCTTATCATTACCACAATTTATCAATATAGAGGCTTTCATTCACCAATTAATTGTTAACAACAACTCTACAATAGGGTGTGTCCCTTTAAAATAGAATGCAATACCGTAAACCATTCAACAATCTATGTATTGTCGAGTTGATGTTGTACAATTAGCGGGTGGATGCGATAAAGTATGTAAATTATCATACAATGATTATGCCTACTCATTGATAAACAGCGTATGATTAAAAACAAACGAATTTGTCATTAATTAACAAGGGACGAGCTATCAAAAGATGAACATTATGATAATTGTACAAGTTTACACTTCTTGCTCTACTGACTCATAGGGACCGCAAGTTAACCGTAGTTTATTGATATACTATCTGTCACCGTATTATAGTACCATTAAAATATTATTAAATCACCAAATACGTTTTCTTTTACCAATATTAAGAAAATAAACTTAACTTTCTACAATGCACACATTTAACGTGAATCTTTGCGAATTGACTAAAAAATTAGCGTGTGTAAAACACGCTATACTGCTTCCTAACCCACGAATATTTAAATGGATGGTCACATGCGAAATGAAATGCGCTGTATTGGCCCATAGCGGAAACAGAAATTGATGACGCAATTTTTTTTCGAAGAGAAAGAGGCACCAAATGGGATATCTTTGTGTTTTCCTGTTACATGTCAATTAAAACAAGTAAAAGTATTCACAAAAAAAGTACAAAGTTTAAGTACTGTTACTTTTCATTTCGACACATTTGGCATCAGATGGCATAGTGTAAAAGCAATATTTCAACTTTGTTTTATGCAACAAGATAAACAGATTTCTCGCTTATTTTGCCGCAAGCTGCCGATTGTCATGTTCGTGTGCTACATGAACGTGAATCGTCGTGTTTTTTATTAATAAACGTATATTGTTCTGTTTAATTACAATATTTATGGTGTATGCAGACTTGGTTATGTAAATACTTTCTTACATACGGCACTACGTCTGTTAAAGCACTTTTTCCATATTTGTACGTATACAAAAAAAAAATTACGTTGAAAAATAAATTTCCTAAAAAATCTGATGTCGATCAACAGGTTTTGATGACATAGTATGGCTTCACCCACAGCGGAAACCATGACCTTTTAGGCCAAACATAGTATGTGGGATACATAGTATACACCTATGATTTACATACTTTTTCCCGGTCTTCAATACATTTTTTCATAAATTGATGGCATTATAATTAATAATTAGTCACTAAATTACTAAGACATGTTATACCATATCATGGATTGCATGCGCATGAATATGGATTGAAAGTGCAGGTGTGTGGAATATATGCTGTGCGAATTTTAGTGTATTGGTGTGATATTGTTTTCATGTTAATATTATTTTCATTTTCTACTTGCAGTATTACTGTAATATCTGATTCCCCGTCATTAAGAAATGCAGATGAAGGATTAAACCGGGTACGTGATACAAGCCGTTACAGTCATGACTTTTTTTACTGACGGTGTCCCTGAATATAACAGTAACAGTTTGTCCTTCGCATTTGACAGCAATGCAAGTGATTGTGATAGCAATCCCAACAGTGATGACCTATTTGATGATACTATTACTACAGGTTTATGTTCTGATATTCCCATCAGTGATAGTGATTCGGACACAAACACCAACAGTCAGGACTTGTTTCATGATACGGTTCCCGTATCTGAGAGTAATACTTTTGACATTTCACAACAGTGTCATTCATTCTGACACCAGCCTGAACAGTCAGGACTTACTGGATGAAAGTGGCGTAATATCTCCTGGTAATTGTAATAGTTTGACATTTCACAACAGTCATAGTATTTCTGACACCATTACTAACAGTCAAGACTTGTTTGATGATAGTATCCCTGTATCTTCTGATAATACTTTCAAATTTCACAACAGTGTTGGTGATTTTGATACCAGCCTCAACAGTCAGGACATATTGCTTGAAAGTGGCGTTATATCTCCAGGTAATACTTTGACCTTTAACAACAGTGTAGATGATTGTGACAACAGCACAAGAAGTCTGAAGCTACTTCATTATAGTGAGACTGTAGGTGATAGTCTATTGGTACGTTAAAACTTGTATGAATATGATAACATAAAGCATACTGTGTATACAGCATAAAAGTTCACCCATCACTACATGTTTGTAAAGGTTACTATAATTTATATTTATTTCCAATACCTGATATTTTGAAATAATTGAATTTTGTTTCGAACTGTTGATATCAAACAGTAAACATCACCAATGCTTTCCTGTTTAAATTCCGCATAAAATGGTATATACCATGTGCATATTTGTTGGTTTTCAAAAGAGATATGATATACAATGAAATGAATAGTATCATTGGTTTTCTTTTGAAATTACCTTTAAAATGGTGTGTTACATGTGTATATTTGTTGCATTTTTAAACATTACTTGTTTTCCCAGTACTAAATCATACAACTAGATGGGTGTTCAGTAGAACACTTGTGTCGCCCTCTTACGCTTTGTCAGAATAACCAATAATTTTGTGACAAAATCTAAGTACAACAAGGGGCATAACTCTGTCAAATATGACCTTGACCTACAAAATTTGGCGGTATCATGATGTTTATGTCATAAGCAATACAATTTGAAAGTTTGGTGAAGAAATCTTAAGAAATGGCAAAATTATAGCCATCATTAAGTTTTCGTGACAAAATCTAAGTACAACAAGAGCTGTCTCATGACAGCACGCTCGACTATTCGAAAGCTTGTCGGTAAAATGTTTTTTTTGTCTAAGAACAGGACTGGTGTTGATAGTAAACATACATTTTAAGTTTCAAGTCAATACGTTTGATAGTATTCAAGATATTTGACTTCATAAAAATCTTTAACTAAAATTCTAAGTTAAAAAGGGGCATAAATCTAACAAAAATCAAAACAGAGTTATGGGGATTGTTTCCTCAGGTGAAGATGTTGATGTTGGACACATAGTTTGAGTTTCAAGTCAATACCTTTGAAAGTATTCAAAATATTTGCCTTTATAAAATCTTTTACCAAAAATTCTAAGTTAAAAAGGGGCATAAATCTGTCAAAAATCAAAACAGAGTTATGGGAATTGTTTCCTCTGGTGTAAATGTTGATAGTAAACATATAGTTTGAGTTTCAAGTCAATACCTATAGATATTTGACTTTATAAAAAACTTTAACCAAAAATTCTAAGTTAAAAAGGGGCATAAATCTGTCAAAAATCAAAACAGAGTTATGGGGATTGTTTCTTCAGGTGAAGATGTTGATGGTAGACACATACTTTGAGTTTCAAGTCAATACCTTTGATAGTATTCAAGATATTTGAATTTATAAAAAACTTTAACCAAAAATTCTAAGTTAAAAAGGGGCATAAATCTGTCAAAAATCAAAACAGAGTTATGGGGATTGTTTCCTCAGGTGTAGATGTTGATGGTAAAGATATAGTTTGAGTTTCAAGTAAATACCTTTGATAGTATTCAAGATATTTGACTTTATGAAAAACTTTAACCAACGCAGACGCCGACGCCGACGCCGGGGCGAGTGCAATAGTCTCCTTATTCTTCGAATAGTCGAGCTAAAAAGGGGCGTAACTCTGTCAAATATGACCTTGACCTACAAAATTTGGCGGCATCACAACCCTTTAGACATAAGCAATACAATTTGAAAGTTTGATAAAGAAATCTTAAGAAATGGCAAAGTTATAGCAAAAATCTAAGTATAAAAAGGGGCATAACTCTGTCAAATATTGCCTTGACCTACAAAATTTTGCGGCATCACGACCCTAATGTCATAAGCAATACAATTTGAAAGTTAGATGAAGAAATCTTAAGAAATGGCAAAGTTACAGCAAACGTTAAGTTTTCGTGACAAACTCTAAGTACAAAAAGGGGCATAACTCTGTCAAATATGCTTTTGACATACAAAATTTGGCGGCATCATGACCCTTTTGTCATAAGCAATACAATTGTAAAGTTTGATGAAGAAACCTTAAGAAATGGCAAAGTTATAGCCCACGTTAAGTTTGTGACGGACGGACGGACGGACGGACGGACCGACCGACGGACAAAGCGATCCCTATGTATCGCCTTTTCTCCGAAAGGGCGACACAATAACTGGTTCTGGCTTAATACCCAGAGGCGACCTCTAGCTTGGTGTGTTTATATTGCCGATATATAATGGCAAGAAGGAAGAGGAGTTGTTGAGTTAGGGTTTCTTGCGAAAAGGTTGCAATGTCCGTGCGGAAATCGCCTGCATCTGCTTGATACTGGGACAGAAACGAGACAGGGTCTTGGATCGATTTTATATATAAATTGTGGCCATTGTGACTCTCTGATAGCAGTACCTTGATTGTCTGAACGTTTCACTTTTTAAACCGTAAAATTTGAAATTCTATACATTGTATCATTTATCAAAGTGGCAGATATTTCCTAGTGTCAGTCACGAATACTGTTATGTGTGTTCATATGTAATTATGTGTAAAGCAGAAAAAAAGCCCTGTACTTCTGCAGTCTGTTAAGAGTTTTTTTCTCCAGATGTTGAATGTACATTACCTGTATTTTATTGTTAATCTGTCTGTCAGTTTGTTTTGTGATATACATTGGTGAGATTCTAATAAATGTACATGTTTTACCTTTTTCAACTGTATTTCTGATCTAATCTAATACTGATCGAATTCAATATCAACATGCGCCAATTCATAAAGAAAATAATGCTTTAATGAATATGTATAATTATAGAAAATTGTTACTTTACTCTATCTAGCGAATTTTAATTTCACGAAGAATAGAACGCGTCGCCACCCGAATCGACTTTGAATTCTTTGTGACAACTTTTTCTTAAATAGTATTCATCAATGATAAGTTGTTATACTCTTTAAAAATTTATTGAGCGGAGGTGTTCGTACTACAGAGAATCCCAAAAAGCCTATGCTTGATTAAAAAAAAAAGTTACTTGATCACTCTAATCTTATAAAAGAATAAGGTAGCTACAGTAAACACAAATTTAAGGTCTAGACCAAACAAAGTGATCCAACCCATTTTGTTACGTCACACGATATTGTTGGGCGGGGAAACTGTCAATCACCGACCTTGATACAAATCAGATAGGGTAACTATTGGCCATTTATCGGCGTCTACGCCTCCTCGAAAAATCATAATTACTATCACGAACAGTTCTCTATCGAATACTTAAATTATTATTGTTTGACGGAGCGATATTTTTTCAACTTGTTTATACGTGAGTATGTACTCGGGTACTGCTTCTGACATTATCCAAATAGCGGCAAAAATCAAGATTCAGAGGATATTTTCAATGTGTTTACTTTTCTAGTCAGTGGGATCATTCCCAGTAAAATAACGAGTCTGAATATCAAGTCTGACTGAAATGGAAGCACATGGTCCAAACATGTATATGAATGTACCACAGTTAACATTATTTGTGCGTAAGGGATGTTCTTCGATTGGTTGGAAATTTTTGGTAATGTACTTTTACTTGCCTATAATGCTAGGTTTGATGCTCGTATGTTTGTAAATGCGTGTATCAAACATGGATACACCGATAGATGTAGTATAGTATAAGCCTTTATTGATACACAGGGCCTATTGAAACAAGATGGCCATGATGGCACTATATCGTTCACCTGACTACCTTGGCTATAATAAAAGGGGTCATGATTCTAAAATAATTCGTAGAGGTCCACAACACAAGGTTAAGTAACATTCCAAATATCTTTTCTCTGCCTGTCGGCCTTGTGGTTGCTCAAACATTTCCCTATATAAGCCTATATGAAAACAAGTGACCTCCCCCACTCCCGGGGAGGGTTAATATTGACCAGGGGGTCAGGATTTGAACAATCTTTGTAGAGATCCAGTAGGCATTTCTACATGCCAAATTTCTTATCCCTAAACCTTGTGGTGGTGGTGTGCACTTCTGGGTGCTGTGGGGCTCGTTTTGGGGAGGCTGCGTTTTTGGTACGTGGCATTCCCTGTTTGATATTATTTTTGTTTTTAAGAGAAGATTTTTTTAAAGTTTTTCCTATATAAGCCGATGTAAAACAAAGTAACCCCCATGCAGGGTCAATTTTGACCCGGTGGTCATAATTCATACAATCTTGGTAGAATTCCACTAGCCAATGCCATATGCTAAATATCTAAGCTCTAGGCCTTTTGGTTTCAGAGATTTTTAAAGTTTTCCTATATAAGCTTATGTAAAACCAAGTGACCCCCCCCCCCCCGGGCGGGGTCAATTTTGACCCGGGGGTCATAATTTGAACAATCTTGATAAAGGTCCACTAGACAATGCCACATGCTAAATATCTAAGCTCTAGGTCTTGTGGTTTCAGATACGAATTTTTAAGTTTTCCTATTTGTTGCCATAGAGTTCTGCATGGAATGAAATTCTTTGAAAAACTTTGATAAAGCTGCAAGCAAGGATCTTTCCTGCAAAGTGTCATCAACATTGGGCCAGTGGTTTCAGAGGAGATGTCGTTTAAAGGAAATGGTGGACGGACGAACGTAGGACGGACCCCGGACGGTGAGTGATCCTAATAGCTCACTCTAGCACTTTGTGCCAAGTGAGCTAAAAATGTGTTTCCCGGTCCTGGGTGTAAAGGCTATAGTCAGTCGGTATAAGTAAAAGACCTGAGCGTTTCTACAATAACGTAACGCAGGATGTGGCGGCACTGTCAAAGCTTGTACAATTACTTCTAGAAAATGCCAGCATACAAGGAAACAATTTAAAGCTCAAAAAGTAATGTAAGATTTACGTGTAAAAATGTTTATTGCTATACAATGTATATGATGTCCTGGTCACACAAAAACGGCTCAGCTAAAGACAAGCAGGCGTTCTGTCAGGGCAAAGGTTTCTATTTACAACATAGAGAAATGGTGAAAAGGTTTTAAAGCAACTTTTGGGGAGACATGCAGCAGTCACAGAAATAGTAAACTGGCAGAGTATTTTGCCGCAAATAAATAATAATTTTGCTGTAAATAATACATAAAATGTCTTGTTTTATCTTTTAAGATATCCGAGTTTAACAGTAGTAACATATAAAAAGAACACGTTACATGAGGTTTAATTACATAAACTATCATTTCACATTGACGTTCCTAGCAATGTTTCACCTTATTACATTATAAAGACATTATTCAAGAGCGTATACACGTTACATGAGGTTTAATTACATAAACGATCATTTCACATTGACGTTCCTAGCAATGTTTCACCTTATTACATTATAAAGACATTATTCAAGAGCGTATACCGACTAGACACATTTTTATTCAATTGAAGATTTCATAAATGATACAATTAAAATAAACTAGACCTATCACTAAATCATTCCGCCAGGCACATCACCTCCGGGGGATGCTTCAATTTCGATTAAGCACTGCAAGCCATAAATTATTTCTTAAAGGTCCATTACTAACACCAACTCGAATTTTCTTTTAATTCTTGAATCGTAAAGGGCGTCTTCTCAGAAGGAAAAATATGACAATCTGAATTGAATGTGACCATATTGTGTTGAAAATTTGAGTTTAATAAAAGAATTAATAAATTAAATTTTGCCTTTTCAAAAACGAAAGTAGGTTTTCCCGTTTTCAAATATCTTTGCAATTTTCCAGAAATCTACCAGAGAGAGGCTGTAAATAGGTTTTTTACATAAATAAGCATGCCTATTTTGAATTATGATTGAATAATTTTACTTCCAATGATGTGCAAAGTAAATGTCTGACTGTTTACAACATTCGATAAAGCAAAAGAAGGACAAAAAGACCACCCAGGTCAATCTAAGGAAATACACAAACATTCACTCATTTTTCGGCAGCAGTATTTCAAACAGGGAAATACTCCATGGCTATTGTAAAGTTTTAGATGACAGTTTCAAAATGTATTTCCCTGTTACAATTCCAGATTTAAAAGAAAATTCGATTTGTTGTTAGTTATGGACCTTTAAATAATACTTTCCAAAGATTCATTATTATCTATGTATTGGGGGCTGTTTAGCTTGACACCAGTTATAGGGTAGATCTATGTCCCTGTAAAAAGACACCCCCTATAGGTGGAGTGGAAGTAAATAACTTGCCTACACACAGTTGCAACTGTCTGCTACCTGTTTTAAATCAAATGAACAAGATCAAAAACACAGGTGTAAAAGGGAAAGTTGAGAAATTGAACAATTCGAGAGATGATTCAGGAGTTACAGGGTGTTTGAACCAATAGAACCAGGTAAACTGCTCGCTCTCGGTTACTGTTAAAAAAAATACATACTTATACATATATATCAAACTAAATGCTAGAATTAAAATATAAACCAATATCTACGTAAACGTTTGCAGAAATCGATTGAAATGTCGGTTTCACGGCACCGCTACACTATATGTTTATATTGAAATTTCTGGTAGCGTTTTATTTGAAATTAAGAGATATACGCGACAGGAATTTATACTGAAGCCTTTTCATATCACTATGTGTTCTAAGATACGTTATATACATACAGTTTCAAGAACTTTATTTATTTTTTACCAAAATCTGAGAGCGAGCAGCTTTAAAAAGGCACTGCACTGATTATATTCTCCAAACATAGATTATGTGTTCAATGAACGTAAAATGATAAATAAATACAATTTCAAAGAAGACCCTATTGCAAAAAATGCCCGATTTTACCACAATTAATTAATATAAATATAGGCTTTTTGTAATAAATCGCATCTCATTAATTGTACAACAACTCTACATAGATTATTGAATGGTTTACGGTACTGCAGTATATTTTTAACCGTTGCTTTTATCGATAATGACTGGGAATGCATAGCTGAAACTTTTTGGTTCAGTAATAATAGCTTCGAAGATTCTATTATTTATGTTTTGAGGGTTATTTAGTTTGACATCAGTTATAGGGTATGTCTCTTCTCAACTTCACAAATTTCCTGTAGATCTAAGTGAAAACGTGAAATTGTTGTGATATTGATGACATCAGATTAGCTTGCTCACGTTTTGCGACGTCAACAAAATTTAGCGGAAATTACAGAGTAATTCTGTTAAGATTAGTTCACCGAAATAAAGGATTTTAATGCCATTTCAAGTAGTCGTCATTTAATGTTAACCTAAACTGTTCTGAAAAAATCAATTTTGCGGCTAAGTGGGGTTCCATATAGGCAAGTCGCGCCAACGTATTTCTATCCTATCACAGCGCAGCACGCTCCTTATCTACTTACTATTGGGGACCACTGACTGGAAGTGCTCCTAGTCGTATGGCCCAGTCCAAATACCGAGAGTAATGGAGAATTAAACATTTGGCGCGTAGGATGAAGGATTGCGGAATGTAAGAATACTATCAGTAGATTACACGCCACGTTACACTTGAAGGAAAATGGTCAAAGAAATGCGTTCGTCTTGCTGTGGCAAAGGCATGCAAACATGAATGAGCAAGGGGAAAACTGTAAGGAAACACTGTTGCAGAAAAAAAATGGTAAGGTACTGCCAAAGACTTACAAATGTAGTAGATCTACCTTACCTTACAATACTTTAATAACTCTGGATTCAGGGTCGAAAGGCTAACATCCGATGATGATACAACAACGTTTATGGGGGCGAGAATATCATAATCCCATAACTGCACAAAACAAAGATAGAAACAAAAATAATATCAAACAGGGAATGCCACGTACCAAAAACGCAGCCTCCCCAAAACGAGCCCCACAGCACCCAGAAGTGCACACCACCAACACACACACACGACACACACACACAATCATGTACACACACACATATACACTACCAACACACACTAGCATACAAAGCAAACACACGAGGACAAAACGAACAATTAAAGGAACACAGTTACCAAACGTTTAACAAGCGAATTATTTAAAGAGGCACTCCCTACATCTAGCAGATTATATTCTCGAAGCATAGATCATGTGTTCAATGAACCTAAATTGATAAATAAATACAATTTCAAAGAAAACCTTTGGCGAAAAATGCCTCATTTTACCACAATTAATAAATTTAGAGGCTTTCTGATATAAATTGCATCCACCCATTTATTGTACATAGAATATTGAATGGTTTACGATACTGCAGTATATTTTAAAACCGCTGATGTTATCGATAATGACTGGGAATGCACAGCTGAAACTTTTAGGTTTAATTATAATATATATATATATATATATGTTTTGGATGTTATTTAGTTTGACACCAGTTATAGGGTATGTCCATTTAAAAAGACACCCCCTATGGGTGGAGTGGAAGTAAATAACTTGTATAGACGCAGTTGCAACTGTCTGCTACACTTTTTTAAGTAGAAAATCTATGGGTTTTTTTTAGAAAAACAATTGCTTATTAGAATGGCGATGTTGGGTCGGCGGGCGGGCGTCAAACATTGGTTTCCGTTCAATAACTTTAGTAAGGAGAGACCAATTGCAATGAAACTTGGTCTGTAAGTAGCTTGCATGGAGACTAGCTAGGGATTGCATTTTGGGTCACTAGGGTAAAGGTCACTGTTGCTAAAAATAAACAAGAGCTGTCACATGACAGCACGCTCGACTATTTGAAAGCTTGTTGGTAAAATGGGGTTTTTGTCTAAGAACAGGAGTATTGTGTAATTGTCTATAAGAATTAAGGTCAAAGATATGAAACTTTTTCAAAGACCTTTGTAAATGTACATTGCATTCAAAGCCTTACTCCGGATTCTGCAAGCCAACTGGAGGGAGGATGGGGGATAATTTCAAAGAAATACATGACCTTGTATATTTGATCATGAATAATTTTGTAACTTTTCAAAATTGATATGTATAGAATTAAAAAAGCATGACCGCTGCATGCTGCATAATTATTCTATGACATTTCAAAAGAAAGCCATTTTGAGTATTTCCATATTAGTCAGGAAAAATCTGTGACAAAATTTTAAGTTAAAAAGGGCATAAATATGTCAAAAATCAAAAACATTGGTGAAGATGTTGACAGTAAACATACATTTTAAGTTTCAAGTCAATACGTTCGATAGTATTCTATCTTTAACAAAAAATTCAAAGTTAAAGGGACACAAATATATCAAAAATCAAAACAGAGTTATGGGGATTGTTTCCTCAGGTGTAGATGTTGATGGTTGACACATACTTTGAGTTTCAAGTCAATACGTTTGATAGTATTCAAGATATTTGACTTTATAAAATCTTTTTCTAAAAATAAGTTAAAAAGAGATATAAACCTGTCAAAATCAAAACAGAGTTATGGGTATTGTTTCCTCACGTGTAGATGTTGATGGTAAACATATATTTTGAGTTTCAAGTCAATACCTTATATAGTATTCAAGATATTTGAATTTACAAAAAACTTTTACCAAAAATTCTAAGTTAAAAACAGGCATAAATCTGTCGAAAATCAAAACAGAGTTATGGGAATTGTTTCCTCAGGTGTACATGTTGATGGTAGACACATACTTTGAGTTTCAAGTCAATACCTTTGATAGTATTCAAGATATTTGAATTTATAAAAAAACTTTAACCAAAAATTCTAAGTTAAAAAGGGGCATAAATCTGTCAAAAATCAAAACAGAGTTATGGGATTTGTTTCCTCAGGTGTAGATGTTGATGGTAAACATATAGTTTGAGTTTCAAGTAAATACCTTTGATAGTATTCAAGATATTTGACTTTATAAAAAACTTTAACCAACGCAGACGCCGACGCCGGGGCGAGTGCAATAGCCTCCTTATTCTTCGAATAGTCGAGCTAAAAACGGTTTCCGCTCAATAACTCAAGTTAGGAGTGACCAATTACAATAAAACTTGGTATGTAGGTAGCTTGCGCAAAGACGAAGCTTGGGATTGCATTTAGGGTCACTAGGATCAAGGTCACACCGCTCAATAACTTTAGTTAGGAGTGATCAATTGCAATGCAACTTGAACTGTAGGTAGCTTGCATAGAGACGCAGCTTGGGATTGCATTTGGGGTCACTAAGGTCAAGGTCACTGTAACTAAAAATAGTAAAATAGTTTCCGCTCAGGTCCAATAAAAAACGCAACCTCTATTGCAAACACAAAATTTTTTTTTTTCAAGTGTTCTCTATATAAGCCTATGTGAAATCAAGTGACCTCCCCCCTTCTGGGAAGGGTTAATTTTGACCAAGGGGTCATGATTTGAACAATCTTGGTAGAGGTCCACTAGACAATGTCACATGCTAAATATCCAAGCTCTATGCCTTGTGGTTTCAAAGATTTTAAAAGGTCATCCTATAAAAGCCTATGTAAAACTAAGTGACCCCATAGGCGGGTCATAATTTGAACAATATTGGTAGAGGTCCACTAGACAATGCTTCATGCCAAATATCTAAGCTCTCGGCAATGTGGTTTCAGAGAAGATTTTTAAAGGTTTTCCTATATAAGGCTATGTAAAACTAAGTGACCCCCCCCCCTCCCCCACCCAAAGCAAGGAACATCCCTGCATAGTTTCATCAATATTGGCCCAGAGGTTTCATGGGAGATGTAGTTTGAATCCAAATGTTGATAGATAACAGAAAATCATCCATTAGAGAAGCTCACCCTGGCAGAGCTAAAAATGAAAGTGATAGCTAAAGTTTACATATTTATTCTTTATAACGATAACTTCTATTGATGTCATCTGAAAATATCAGACAGACAAACCCTAAGAGATAATGGTGTCATGTTCATTCAAGAATATACAATATTTGAGGGGAGCGGTGGTATAGAAGTTAAGGTGTCAGCTGGTTCGAGTACTGGTTTTTCTAAAAAGTGGACTCACTAGTAACTCAATAACAGGACTGGTTTTTTTTCTAGAAAATGGACTCACGAGTGACACGATAAGCTGCACGCTTTCTTCACAATCAAGCTGAAATAAACTAGTTTAAACTAAAATAAGAATATACAATTTCAATCTGACAAACTATCTGACAACAACTCTTCAGCACCACTTGTAACATATCAGACTCCGAGGAGAAATTAGGAGTCTTTAATTCAAAGTATGGATGTTTAATGTCAAGACATATATCACAACATGCAGGTTAAAACATATTTGAAGATGATGTAGCATTTTAAAAGCTGATAAGTTCTCTCATCTGCGGCTCATCCCGTAGGTTGCGGGTTCAAGCCCCAATGGGGTCACGACCGTACCTCCTCATATGCCACCTGAGTACTGTTTTTCTAGGTTCCAAGCGGACTCGATGAGATGTAAGCTTTCGTTACAATCGAGCTGAAATATTTGTATAAACTTAACTTGGATTATACAATTTCAATCACTATCTGACAATAATTCTTCAGCACTACATCAGACTCCAATGAGTTAAATCAGGAGATTTTAATTCAAATTATGGATGTTTAATGCTAGAACAAAATTAATGCTGTAGCATAAACATGATTTTGCACATATATCACAACAAACATGCTTAAACATATTAAAGATGATCTAGCATTATAAAAGCTGATAAGTTTTTCTCGTATGCAGATTGAATTGTTACCAATGTAATCTTGCATTATTATAGGAATCTAACTTCCTACACAGTCTTGCATTGTACAACAGAAGTAACATTTTCTTTAAAATTTTAACTCTCCCATTTAATGTTCCTTAACATTTCTTATAACATTTAAAATGAGATTTTCTGTAACATTTTCTTTAACATTTCAACACGCACAGCAAAAATTCTCAACATTTAAATGACGGGTAGCGTAACGATTTCTTTTAACATTTAAAATGAGATTTTCCATATCATTTTCTTTTAACATTTTAACGAACCTTTCCATAACAATTTCTTTTACCATTTAAAATAGGATTTTCAGTAACATTTTCTGTAACATTTTAACTCGCACAGAGAACTTTCTTAACATTTAAATGAGCTGTCAGTAGGACAGCGCGCTCGACTTTTTTAGTGCTTGCCAATAAAACAAAATTTTGACAGTTAAAGGCATACAAGACTTTAACTAGGAATTTGTAAGTACCAATCAAGAAACATTTTCACAAAGTTATCTTCTCTTGCTTACAGATAGGTGTCATGATATTCTCCAAACATAGATTGTGTTCAATTAACGTAAAATGATAAATAAATACAATTTCAAAGAAGACCCTCAACCTTGACAGAGTTACTTTCTCTTGCCTTCAGCTGGCGGTAATGACGTTAAGAAGCATTCAAATTTTCAAAGAAATATCTCTATTAAAGGGTTAAGTCAATAAGTGGATTTTACCAATTTTCAATATATTTTCTAAGTCAAAAAGGGGCATAATTCTGTCAAAAACCTTGACAGAGTTATGTACACTTGTCTGTTGATGGAGGTAATGATGATAAATAAGTATGGTAAGTTTCAAAGCAATACCTCTAATGGTTTTGAAACAAGAGCTTTCAGTAGGACAGTGCACTCGACTTTTTTCAGTGCTAACAAAACTTTGTCAGTAAAGAAACCAAGGATGTGTATAAACAATGGCCACAAGTACCAAGACTTTAACTATGAATTTCTAAACAAAAAGAATAAGGTACGTGGAACACACAGACAAGATGGTTCAGGTTTCAATACTTTGAATATGATACCAATGTTTCGACTATTCAATAGTCTTCATCAGGGTACAGATATATAAAAATTGTTGACTGAAGTGTAGTTTCTGCGGTTTTTTAGTGTCATGTGACTTGGTCTATTTTAAGAAATATTGTCAGAGTTTTTCTGTTGATTTCATTACAATTACATGTATTTAATGAGAAAAATGAAAATAAATATTTGTAAAATGGTTTGAGAACTGTCTTACTTATTTATTGGTTTTGAAAATACCATAAATTGAATATAATTATGTAGATCTCTTTCTATAGTGTTTATAAAGTTGTCTCTTTCGTCTTGACAGATGGTTATATTGCTGTCACATTCCAAAGGGTTTTGTGGCGTTGGTGAATTGTTGTATGATTGGTAAGGTGATAGTGATTAGGGTGATAGAGGTTCACCCACTGACATTTCTCGAATGATTTTGTCACAGTCTAACGATGGCTTGATTTTGTTTGCAAGCCATTTCTTTTGGCCTTGATGATCCTCGATCCTTTTGCTGGTTGGTTTTCAAAGGGAGGTACCCAAGTTTAGCTGGTTTGGCGTCATCGTTTTTCATGATTCTTGTCTTTTTAGTTGTTTGGAACCATTTTATTTCTAGTATCCCGTGGGTGTTTCTACAGTGTCTTCTTAAATCATATAATGTTGTGTATTTTAGCTCACAGTAAAAACAAACGTATAATGTTACCGTTTTTTCATGGGTTCCGTAGACCCTATTCATGTTTGATAGCAATCCTTTTAAGAATTTGTTGCATATCTTGCACTGGCAGAGTATTTTGAAAAATTCTGTGTAAGATTCGGATGGAGCAGGCGTCTGTTTAGTATATGTTCTTTTCATTTTAGCTTTTTCCTCCATTATTGGATTATATCGAGTCCGTTTGGCAATTTTATTTTGAAGATTTCTATTAATCGTTTCCTCTGTTTTGAGACGAATGTTTGTATGAATTTCTATGTACAAATCAAGAAACATTTCCACACGGTTATCTTCTCTTGCTTACAGATAGGTGTCTTAATGGTACATTAGTATTTCAACTTTCATAGTAATATCTCAAATGCAAAAGTCAACAAGTGGACAAGAATGAAAATTTTTAAATTTAGATGAAAAGTTGAAAAGGGCCATAAATCAAAAGAAATCCTTGACAGAGTTACCTTCTCCTGTCTGTGTTTGGGACTCAAGATAATAAACAAGTATTCTAACTTTCACAGTAATATCTCGGAACAGTTTAGTCAATAAGCGGACTAGTACGAAAAACTTAACCATGCAAGATTCTAAGTCGATAAATGGCCTTAATTGTTTTTTAATCCTTGACAGATAGTACAGTCATTCTGGGGTTGGACCGGGAAAAAATTTGAACAGAAATGAATCCTTCACCATGACTTTGCAAATGGACTACCTTTTAACATAAAGAAAAGTTCCCATTGATATGTGTGGTGGAAATGTTATTTTTGGGTATTTTCATGTTTTTTTGATGTTTTAGATGGGAATTTCTGTAATTATATTTCTTATTTTGATTATTTTCAACAAATATTTATGTTGTTTTCGATTTTTAATTCAAAACTATTATAACTATGTAATGAAAAAAAATTGGGTGGAAATTGTCCATATTCACTTACTTTTTGGGGCATTTTCATGCTTTTTTGCTGTTTTAAGTGGGAATTTTTGTAGTTTAATGTTTTATTTTGATTAATGTCAACAAATATTTGTGTTATTTTTATTTTTCGATTGGGAGCTACTATAACTATTCAATAAAAACTTTTTGGGTGAATATTTTCCAAATGCGACAACCTTTTTGGGGTAGTTTCGTGCTTTTTTGCCGTTTTAAGTGGACATTTCTGTAATTCATATTCTTTTTTTGACGATTGTCAATTCATATTTATGCTGTTTAAAACTACTTAATATTAGAACTAAAACATACGTGGTTGAAAATATCTATATTCATTCAGTTTTTGGGGCATTTTCATCCATTTTTGATGTTCTAAGTGGTATCTCCGAAGTTGTATTTCTTTATTTTGAACATTCTTTTTTATGTTATTCCTAGTTTTATTTAAATCTACTGTATCTATGAATGAAATATCTGAGCGAATTTTGTCCATAATCACAAACTATTTTGGGTAATTTTCATGTTTTTTTTATGTTTTAAATCACATTTTCTGTATTTCATTTACGTGTCGCCCTTTCGGAGAAAATGCAATACACAGGGATCGCTTTGTCTGTCAGTTGGACCAGTCCGTCAGAAAAACATAATGTTGGCTATAACCTTGCCATTTCTTAAGTTTTCTTCATCAAACTTTCAAATTATATTGCTTATGAAAAAAGGCTCGTGATGCCGTCCAATTTTTTAGGTCAAGGTAATTTCTGACAGAGTCATGCTCATTTTGTACTTAGATTTTGTCATGAGAACCTAACGTTGGCTATAATTTTGCCAGTCTTAAGATTTCTTCATCAAACTTTCAAATTGTATAGCTTATGACAAAACGGACATGATGCCGCCATATTTTGTAGGTCAAGATCATATTTGACAGAGTTATGCCCCTTTTTGTACTTCGATTTTGTCACGAAATTATTGGTTATTATGACAAAGTGTAAGAGGAAGGGCGACACAATTAAGTGTTCTACTGAACACCTATCTAGTTTAAATTTGATTATTGTCAACATTTATATCCTTCATATTTTTTTCTATTCTACTAGCACCTTGATTCTTGTTAAAATGGGTGGAAATGTATCAGTTTGACCAACTTTTGGGTCATTTTCTTGTTTTTTGATGTTTAAAGTAGTAATTACTTAAACAGATTATTCAAGTTTTATTTTTTGTCAGCATATATTTATTTGTCACATAGTCTCATATTTAGTATTACTATCAGCCGAATTCTAGATGATTGTGCAAACACTGAATCAGGGAATGAAATGGTACATGCACGTGGACATCAACCAAATTCTAGCTCAAGCAAACAATAAAACAAGCTGGATTCAACAGAAAACCAGACTACATACCTTGCCCAGGAGGTCGAAGATGCAATCGAAGAAAAAGAAGTAACACTTTTTAGTTGGATTGATCTCCAAAGAGCATTCGATAAAGTCTGGACTAACTGTCTCCTTGTGACGCTACTACGGAATGGAATGAATCAGGGGCACAGTGTACAAATAGAACAAGTCCTATATTTTCAATGCAAGGGCTAGAGTCTGTGTTGATGGGATACAAAGTTGTAAATTCTTACAACCACATAGTGGCCCTCAATGAAATGTATTGTCACCCACCCTCTTTCTTCTTTTCAAAAAAGCTTCCAAGAGGATTTAAAGCTTCCTCTATGCAGACTACATTGTGTTTCGATGCATCAACTGCTATATTTAGGATGCAGCAACCTGCGGACATGCTTTCAACATAGACAGAAGACTGGTGCGTACATGTAAACACAGGAGACAATAAAGCTAGCGATAATACATAAGTTAGTTGACACTAACTAAGTGAGGGAATGAGAAGATACTGAATACAGTATACTTGGGAGCAGTGAGTCCCACCTTAAATACAGCTCTACAGCTAAGACGATGGACACAAATACAAATCAACAAGTGCCGGATAAGATCCAAAACAAGGCCTTAAGAATAATTACTTGACAATTTTAAGGCAGTCACTGCCATTCTACTTATTGGTAAGAGAAGGGATGCGAAAGCGCAAATGCAAGGCAGCAAGTACCAGTTCTTGCCAGATCACCCCATGAAAACAAAGCTTTAGGCCCCATCGTCTGAAAAGACAGAACTGTGTCCATGAATCCAAGAAGCTGACAAAAGCAAATGCTGCCTATCTTGGGTCACCGACAACTTTTGATCAGTGGGATCTGCCGGAGCCACAGAGGTACAACATGTCAAACATTAGTATCTGCACTACAGTACTGGGTTCCAACTTGTGGAAGATGAAAATATCAAGAGATCCATAGCACAAGCCATGTTCTCAGAAGATTATCCATCAGAGACATAGACGCATATGTACTCGGACTGCTACAGCTGCTACACAAGATGGCGGTGCTGGTATTTTCACAATGTACACAACTGGTGGGTCAGAGATAGTTAGCATACAAGCAGGCAAGCACTGTTACAACTACAAAGCAGAAATAGAAGCCATCATACATCATCGAAAACTGCTGAAGAGTCAGAAAAGGACTGTCATGGAGTAGTCCTTCTAACAGATGCTCTATCAGTCCATAAAGCATTGGCTTATGTCAAATTGTAATCCCTGCCCAAGAACATAACATGTTCAGCGAGAAGAAGAAAGTGTCACTCAAATGGATGCATACAAAAACACTAGCAGAGCAATCGACAAATCAAGGGATAAGAGTCGACCAGTCACTCCATAGTCGCTTATGAAAATATTAAAGCTCATGACGACTAAGATTCTTACAAGAGTGTAGAGGCAGAAAAATGGCTACCATCTACTAGACAAATGGGAACAAGGTATTCAGTATTCAGAACAGGACACAACAGACTTGATGCTCATACAAATGTTTGAAAAACTAAAGCTGTTGCGTGTGTGGTCTTTCGGCACCACACACCAGCGCATTTACTTGAGATATGTCCCACTTACTCCCCATCTTTTTAAAGTAGGAATATCTGTTACTGGATTTAAAACTTCGATTGATTATTGCCAACATGTATTAATGTCTTTCATGTTTTTCTATTCAGTAATACTAATAGCTTTATATTACTATATCTATTTTTATGAAAATTTATCTCTCTTGGCCAGTAATTTGGGCATTTCCTTTGCATTTTTATGATTAAAATGGGAATGCTGTACTTTAATGTTTTAAGTTCAATTATCATCAGCAAATGTTAATTTCGTTCGTACGTATCAATTCAGAACTTCTAGAAGTTTGGTTCTTAACCAACTGTTACCTATCTTCACTATCTTTTGGAATTTGTTTTTTTATGATTTAAGTGGGAATTTCCGTAATTTGATGTCAGGCAACATACATTAATATCTTTCATAGTCTTAAATAGGGAATTTCAATAAAGAGAGCATCTGCCAAGTACGGTTGTCTTCAATAATGAAGAATTTGTGAATGAAAATGAGATCACTGATAATTTCTTGTTTTGGTATATATTTGTTGCAAAAACAAAAAATATGTAGACATTACCATACCTCAACATAAAATGGCAGTAAACCTTGATTTAAATACCATAGATTTACTTGAATAAAATCTGATGACGAAGGTTTTCAAAATTAGTTTTATGGTTTTCGAAAAACGATTATTCATGTCATTCTGCATTCCCGAGCAATACAAGTCCCTTCAGTGCTTTGATTTCCTTTGTGTATTTTTTCTGTTACATCATAACTAGCCTCTAATATAATAACGGAAGTGGTTTAGTTTGCTGACTCGAGATAACTTTACCCTTTTGGTTGAAGGCGTTGGCATCGAGCCAGACATTTTATATGACAAAGTAAGAAGTTTAAAACCGGAGGTAGGAGTCTTGTACTTGTTCTTCGCAGAAATCCTATTAACCTGTTTATATATTTTCATTCAGCTTGTATTTCTATTTCTTATCACTGTTAATTGTTTTGCATGTAAAAGTAGTCAGTTTTCATTAAACAAAAGAAGAAACAAGAGAAAAGTGAAAATAAACAAATGACCATGCCATGCAAAGTTAAATTACGTGTTTGTTACTAAAAACAACCATTTGACCTTGACCTTCAACTAGAGGTCAAGTGTAAAAATGTCTGTAAAATGTTCAAAATAGATTGCTAATCAAAATGTTTGAAAGAAATAATACAAAAACCATTAAAATATACCAAAATATTGCAAAAGATGCAATAAGTAATGGTGAACTTAAACCTATTTAACATTTATAGGGCGTGACCTTGACCTTGAAAATAAACTATTTCCACCAATGGAACTTTTGGGAACTTTGTGGTTTCTGAAACTACAGATGTTGGTGATACTGAAAATACATGTTTCATTTCTGTTCAAATTTATTCCCACTTTAGCATATTTTTGAGCTAGGATGACTGTACTAAGAGTTGCCTAAAGATGGGGGTAATGATATAAACAAGCATTCAAAGTTTCAAAGCAATATCTCAAAGGGTTAAGTCTATAAGTGGACTTTACAAATATTCAATGTATTTTCTAAGTCAAAAAGGGGCATAATTCTTTCAAAAACCTTGACAGAGTTATGTACTCTTGTCAGTTGATGGAGGTAATGATGATTAATAAGTATGGTAACTTTCAAAGCAATACTTCTAATGGTTTTGAAATAAAGTGGGGCGGTACGAAAAACTAAACCAAGCTCAATACACTTTCTAAGTAAAACAAGGGCCATAATGATGACAAAAACCTTGACAGAGTTACGTTCTCTTGTCTGTAGATGGAGATTATGAATGTAAACGCGTATGGTAAGTTTCAAAGCCATACCTATAATGGTTTTGAAATAAAATGAGGTGGTACGAAAACCTTTAACAAAGTGTGACACCAACGCCGACGCGAGTAGGATAGTGAGCTCCCCTTTTCTTCGAAAAGTCAAGCTAAACAAGAGCTCTTCCCTCACAAGTGACGAATGCCCCCGAAAGAGATGTCTCATAGTCTTTGTATTCTCCATGTGCTTAAAAATTGTGGTATTAATTTTAAAATCCTTCCATGCATGACAGAGTTATCATGCATACAGTATTTCATCACTTTTCAACACTAAGTGGGACCTTGAACTTTGAAGTAGGGACATGGTTCTTGCACACAACACATTGTCTTGATGTGCTGAACATTTGTACCAAGTTATTTTAAAATCAATCAATGCATGACAAAGTTACAGTCCGGACACAAATGTATGCATATATATAGGATTCCATTACCTATAAACTCCAAGTGTGACCTTGACCTTTGAGATGGGGACGTGGGTCTTGTACGCGACACATTGCCTTGATGTGCTAGACATTTGTGCCAAGTTATTTTTAAATCAATCAATGCATGACAAAGTTATAGTCCGAACACGAATGTGTGCATATATACAGGATTCCATTACCTTCAAACTCTAAGTGTGACCTTGACCTTTAAGGTAAGGACGTGGGTCTTGCACGGGACATGTCGTCTTGATGTGCTAGACATTTGTGCCAAGTTATTTTAAAATTCTTCAATGCATGACAAAGTAACAGTCCGGACACGAATGTGTGCATATACGTATGAAGGATTCCATTACCTTCAAACTCTAAGTGTGACCTTGACCTTCGAGGAAGGGACGTGGGTCTTGCACGCGACACGTCATCTTGTTGTGCATTTAAAATAAGATTAGCATTAACAATTTCTTTAACATTTTAACAAACCTTTCCAGAACAATTTCTTTTAACATTTAAAATGTGATTTTCCGTAACATTTACTATAACATTTCTGCAGACATTTTGTTAACATTTAAAATGAACAAGTTCTGTACCAATTTCTTTTAACATTTACAATGAGATTTTCTGTAACATTTTCTATTTTAACTCGCGCAGCCAACATTCTCAACATTTAAAATGACAGGTGGCGCAACGATTACTTTTAACATTTAAAATGAGATTAGCATTCACAATTTCTTTAACATTTTAACGAACCTTTCCATTACAATTTTTTTTTAACATTTAAAATAAGATTTTCAGTAACATTTTCTTTAACATTTCTGCAGACATTTTGTTAACATTTAAAATGAACAAGTTCTTCAATAAAGTTACACAAAGTGTAGATTATACAAACAGAGAAGATGTAAATTCTTGTATAGAGAATTTTACACATGTTATAAGGAGTGTGGCCGATCCTCTGTTTTGTAAGACTACAACTATTACAAATAAGCCCCGTGCTCATAATACTTTGGTGAAAAAGGCAGAATGCTTTGATATAGAATGTGTTAATGCTAATGATGTTTATTTAGCGCCTAAGTGTAATTTTAATCTTTATAAAAGTGATGCTAATCTGACTGATATGTGTTCCAAGAAATCCTTTTATAAGAAATTAGTAAGAATGAAGAAACGTAGCCATGAACTAAACAAGAGCTGTCCCTCACAAGTGACGAATGCCCCCGAAAGAGGGGCCTCACAGTCTGTGTCCTCAATAAATGTGCTATGTAATTTTAAAATCCTTCCATGCATGACAGAGTAACCATGCATACAGTATTCCATTACTTTAAACACTAAGTGTGACCTTGACCTTTGAGGTAGGGACGTGGGTCTTGCACTCGACACATCCGCTTGATGTGCTAGACATTTGTGCCAAGTAATTTTAAAATCCTTCAAAGCATAATAAAGTTATAGTCCGGACACAAATGTATGCATATATAAAGGATTCTATTACCTATAAACTCTAAGTGTGACCTTGACCTTTGTGGTAGGGAGGTGGGTCTTGCACGCGACACGTCGTCTTCATGTGCTAGACATTTGTGCCAAGTTATTTTAAAATCCTTCAATGCATGACAAAGTTACAGTCCGGACACGAATGTGTGCATATATGCATATATAGAGGAAACCATTACATTCAAACTCTAAGTGTGACCTTGACCTTTGAGGTAGGGACGTGGGTCTTGCACGCAACACGTCGTCTTGATGTGCTAGACATTTGTGCCAAGTTATTTTAAAATCCTTCAATGCATGACAAAGTTACAGTCCGGACACGAATGTGTGCATATATAGAGGATTCCATAACCTTCATACTCCAAGTGTGACCTTGACCTTTGAGGTAGGGATGTGGGTCTTGCACGCGACACGTCGTCTTGATGTGCTAGACATGTGTGCAAAGTTATTTTAAAATCCTTCAATGCATGACAGAGTTACAGTCCGGACACGAATTTGTAAGTGGGGACGCACAGACGGATGGACAGACGGACGGTGCGATTTTAATATGCCTCCCATCGAGGGCATAAAAAGATGAAAAATATTGAAAACTTAAGACATTGTAATCCTAGGGAGTTTTTGAAGTATTTTACTCGCAAAAGTAACGGTATTAAAAGTAATATTAGCACTGAAGACTTTTATAAATTTTTCTCGAATTTGAATACGGCAGGTGACATTATTAATGATGAGGCCGAAAATTTGTGTAGCATTTATTTTAATTCGGAAGATTGTAAATTTGAAGAGTTAGATTCAGTCATAACAGTTGCAGAGGTTGAAGCCGTTTTGCGTAGTTTGAAAAGAAACAAGTCTTTTGCTGATGATTATCTTTTAAATGAATATTTTATTGAATCTTGTGACATATTGTTGTCCCACTTAGTGAATTTATTTAACGGTATTTTAAATGGCGGGATTTTTCCGGGTAGTTGGATTACCGTTATTCAAGACAAGATGCCCACGTGCAACATGTCGAGCCCGCCATATGTCAAAAGGGCTAACTCCTTACCAAGCAAAGATGGGTCAAAATACACCTAAATATTGGATGTAACATGCATGTTGTACAACAGAAAATTGGTCTCGATTTTTCTCTACGGCCAGTAATAAAAAAGTTACAATATAAGCTATTTATAGTAACAACAAAGGGAAGTAATTCTAAAAACAAGGGAAGGACCATGGTGGTGAACATTTGTACAAAGTAACATCAAAATCCCTCCATGCATGAAGAAGAAATGCTCCAGACAAAGATATTCTTGACTTTGAACTTTAACCTCTAAGTGTGACCTTGACCTTAGACCTAGGGACCTGGTTCTTGCGCATGACACTCCGTCTCATGATGGTGAACATTTGTGCCAAGTTAAATTAAAATCCCTCCATGCATGAAAAAGATATGCTCCGGACAGTCATTCTTGAATTTAACCTTTAACCTCCAAGTGTGACCTTGACCTTAGACCTAGTGACCTGGTTCTTGTGCATGACACTCCGTCTCATGATGGTGAACATTTGTGCCAAGTAACATCAAAATCCCTCCATGCATGAAAAAGATATGGTCCGGACAAAATCGGACGCACGCACGCACATACACCGAACCGCCAAAAGTGACAACTATATCGAGCTCACCGCAGACGGGCTCGACAAAAAATGATCCCGAAGATGTTACTAATTATAGGGGCATCACACTAGTAAGTTGCTTTTCAAAGATTTTCACGGGTATATTAAATAAAATAATTAACAGCTGGATAGAAACCAATAACATTGTTAGTGACTTTCAATTTGGATTCAGAAAAGGACGCTCAACTATAGATGCTATTTTTGTTTTAAATGATATAATTAGTAAAATTCTTAGTGAGAAAAACCGACTGGCCTGCGCTTTCATCGATTTTAGTAAGGCATTCGACAGTGTCTATCGTAATGCTTTGTGGTTTAAATTATATAAACTAGGTGTCACTGGTAAAACGTTGAGAATTATACGTGATATGTATTCAAAGGTGAAGGCTCGGATAAGGGGATGTAAATCTTACTTTACTTTTTCGAATGTTCAATTGGTCTAAAACAAGGGGAGGTAATTTCACCGGTCTTATTTTCTCTCTTTCTTGAAGATTTAGAACTATTTTTACTTGATGATCATACAAGTGGTTTGACTTAGATGAAATATCTTTCATTTTAATGTTAATTGCAGATGATATGGTAATCCTTAGTAAAGATCACGTAGAGCTGCAGCACAGTTTAGACTTATTACAGTTATATTGTGACCAATGGGGTTTGAAAGTTAACGCCAACAAAAGTAAAGTTGTTGTTTTCAGGAAAACCGGTCCTTTAAAAAATAACAAAAAATTGCAGTTTAATGGTTTTCCACTAGAGACCGTGAATGACTTTAATTATTTGGGTACAGTGTTTAATTATACAGGTAGCTTTACTTTGAACCAGGAAATGCTAGCTGGCAAAGGTCTAAAGGCAATGTATGCCTTACTTGATAAAATTAATAAATTTCAACTGCAAATAAAGACAGTATGTCAGTTATTTGATGCATTTGTGGGGTCAACATTGAGTTACGCAAGTGAAGTATGGGGTTTTACAAAATCTAAAGAACTAGAACGAATACACCTTAAATTTTGTAAATTGCTACTGCATGTTAAAACTTCTACATGTAATATGAGTGTTTTTACAGTGAACTAGGCAGGTACCCTCTATATATAAATAGATATGTGCGAATAATAAAATATTGGTGCAGAGTTGTGATGTCGGATTATCGTCAGTCACTTATATGACGCATTATTAGATGGGTGTAATCGAGGTGCTAATAACTGGGCCAGTAAAGTGAAAGCTCTGTTAGACAATTTTGGCTTCAGATACGTATGGAGTAATCCTGAAAGCGTTGCTCTACCTAATTTCCATTTTCAATTCAAGCAGCGTGTAATTGACTCTTTTATTCAGTCATGGAACAACAGTATTCATGATAGCCAGACTTTGTATATGTATAAAACTTTTAAATATATGTTTGGTTTGGAAAAATACATAGAAATTGTTCCTAAAAAGTACAGAATTGCTCTGTCAAGATTAAGATTATCAGCACATCAACTTAGAATTGAAACAGGCAGGTATGGTAATGAGCGAATTGATAGAAATCTGCGTACTTGTAAAATTTGTAATTCTGGTGACATTGAAGATGAATACCATTTCATGATTATTTGCCCCATATATAGAGAAATTCGTAAACAATACATTAAATCATATTATTATGTTAGACCAAGTGTGTTTAAACTTACCCAGTTAATGCAAGCTGATAAGAAAATAATTACAATGATTATACCATGCTTTTACTTTGCGGCAGTCAATAGTGGTTGCAAGTCTGCCTTCCTACATGTATTGTTCCTACGCGTGGGCATCTTAAGCAGAAAACGTTTATGTCGATGTTTAAACGATTTGTTACATTTCATAGCTGGTGATTGTTTTAAGTAGAAGGCAATTTACCCTATATTCGACTGTAGACCTCGTTATCTTGAAACGCATCAAATGAGCTATTTTGTTAAAATACATATCAATGACTGCAGTAAAACATTTGAAACATCGTTACTTGAAAATATTTTTTGTTGAGTACAGTGCAAACCCCTGCTGTCTATGTGTACCAGGAATAGAAACAGAGACAATTCGATCCAAAATACGATTTATAACTGTTGCATTCTGTTCATATCTTATTACCAACTGGTATACCCTTCACTAATGAAGATTACAGATTGAAATAGCCGTCACAACAAAACAAAGGACACATATTTTGAATACACAAACAAATCCAGCGTCTTCAGCGCTTTGATTTAACATTTAAACGAACCTTAACCATAACATTTTTTTGTAACATTTAAAATGAGATTTTCCAAAACATTTTCTTCAACATTTCTGCAGACATTTTGTTAACATTTAAAATGAACAAGTTCTGTAACAATTTCTTTTCACATTTAAAATGAGATTTTCCGTCACATTTTCTTCAACATTTCTGAAACAATTTGTTCACATTTAAAATGATTAAGTTTTGTAACAATTTCTTTTCACATTTGAAATAAGATTTTCCGTAAGATTTTCTTCATCATTTCTGGTGGCATACCGATTTCTTTAAACATTCAAAATGAGATTTTCAGTAACAAGTTCGGTTAACATTTAAAATGGAATTCTCAGTAACATTTTCTTTAACATTTAAACTCTCGCAGCGAAAAAAAAATGACAGGTGGCGTTACGATTTCTTTTAACATTTAAACAAACCTTTCCATAACATTTTATTTTAACATTTAAAGTTTGATTTTCCATAACATTTTCTTTAAGACTTGTACAGACATTTTGTTAACATTAAAAATGAACAAGTTCTGTAACAATTTCATTTAACATTTAAAATGAGATTTTCAGAAACATTTTCTTTCACATTTTAACTCGCACAGCAAACAGTCTTAATATTTTTTTAACATTTTAACTCCCACAGTGAACATTCTTAACATTTAAAATGACGGGTGGCATAACGCTTTTTTTAAACATTTAAAATGAGATAAGCATTAACAATTTCTTTAACATTTTAATGAACCATTCCATAACATTTTTTTTTTGCTTTTAAAATGAGATTTTCAGTAACATTTTCTCTAACATTTCTGCAGACATTTTGTTAACATTAAAATGAACAAGTTCAGTAACAATTTCTATTAACAGTTAAAATGGAATCCTCAGTAACATTTTCTTATACATTTTAACTTGAGCAGCGAACATTCTTAACATTTAAAATGACAGGTGGCGTAACGATTTCTTTTAACATTTAAAATGAGATAAGCAATAACTTCTTGAACATTTAAACGAACCTTAAAATGAACAAGTTCTGTAATAATTTCTTTTAAAATTTAAAATGAGATTTTCTGTAACATTTTCTTCAACATTTTAAATCGCGGGGCGAACATTCTTAATATTTAAAATGACAGGTGGCGTAATAAACTGCAGATATAAGCGTTAACTATTTCTTTAACATTTTAACGAACCTTTCCATAATGATTTCTTTTAACATTTAAAATGACATGAATTAACAATTTTTTTAACATTTAAACGAACCTTATATAATCATAACATTTTTTTTTTAACATTTAAAATGAGATTTCCATAACATTTTCTTTCACATTTCTGCAGACATTTTGTTAACTTTTAACATGAACAAGTTGGGTAACAATTTCTTTTAACATTTTAAATGAGATTGTAACATTTTCTCTAACATTTCTGCAGACATTTTGTTAACATTTAAAAAGGAACACATTCATTCAATTTGGGTAACAATTTCTTTAACATTTTAACTAACCTTTCCATAATGATTTCTTTTAACATTTAAAATGACATGAATTAACAATTTTTTTAACATTTAAACGAACCTTAACCATAACATTTTTTTTTTAACATTTAAAATGAGATTTTCCAAAACATTTTCTTCAACATTTCTGCAGACATTTTGTTGACATTTAAAACGAACAAGTCCTGTAACAATTTCTTTTCACATTTAAAATATTTCCCGTAACATTTTCTTCAGACATTTTGTTAACATTTAAAATGAACAAGTTCTGTAACAATTTCTTTTCACATTAAAAATGAGATTTTCCGTAATAGTCCAAGAGCCAAGGGCCATTTATTTACAATTCGCGCCCAAACGCGAACATGGTCTTAATTGAAAGCAAAATTTCTACTCATTACAAAAACCCATTTCTTAAAAAAATTCTCTGTCACAAGGCTTAGAAATTCAAGATGGCCGACAAGATGGCTGCCGAAAATTTTAAACTTGCACCCGTAAATAACAAAGCATATTCTGAGTTCCTTGTAGAGCCGGTTGATACAAATTTTCAATGAACTGAACAGAAATATATAATAATTGACAAAAATAATAAATTTTATGTGACTGTAACCGCCATTTTGAAATTAGTGCAAAACAAATCCCCAAAAATGGTCTAAAAATCAGTGTTTTTTTAAACAGTTTACCTGTAAATTGCCACAGACGTCAAGAAATCCACCAAATTGTGTCACAAACTTTTTAGGACAGTAAAACAATTATTAAACAAGAGAATTCTGCCTCAAAATAGTATCTTGCTTGGTGTTGTAGACACAAAATATCTGTAAAAGTGGGTGGGGTAAACTAACCCCTGAAAATGAATTATAAACAAAGGTCAATCTTTTTATAAATTCTTAGCATTGTTAACACTTTAATGCACGTTTTAGAAATGTATTCATATAATTATGCACTATTTAAGGAAATACAGCATACTTTTATTTATTTTTGATGTCCTTAAGTTAAAGTGAGTTGTGTTTTCCAACCTTTTGAGTAAACCAAAACCAGTTTCTTTCGCCTAACCCATGTTTGACATGGAAAGTCTAAACAAATGTGATTTAAATTTATTAAATTGACAAATGTTGTCTCTTCAATAAGAATTATGTATACATGTATGTGGTAGAATTTCATGTCTTTATTTAAAAGGACAATGCAGAAGTGGGTGGGGTAAACCAAGGCCTTAAAATGAAAATATATGTGTTTATGTAAATTCTAGGGCTGATATAATTTTGATATAACATTTTGTGTTATATTTGTTTGCATAAAGTATGCCATCGATTGAATAAAAGTGTAATTAGATGGCTGATTTTGGTATACAAGTATTTGATTGAATTTTAAACATTGTGTGAGTAACATGTCTAGGGTTTTTAGCAAAACTGGTACGAAATGCCAATGTGAGCTTTCAGGATCGATGAATGTTCGGCGTTTGTCGTCTATTGTTTGCTTCGAACAAGATCTCCTACTAAATCAATTTCAAAGAAGCTTTACATGGATGTTTCTTGCATAAAGCACTACCAAACTTTTTTCAAAACAAGTTATTTCTATTCCGATCTCTGTTTCATGCATACAGCTCTACCAAACTTTTTAAAACAATTTATTTCTGTGCTGATCTCTGATTGTTGTGGGAACAAACAGGATACTATTTAGAAATCTTCTTTTCAAACACTGGAATGTCTTGAGCTAAAATATCTGGCATGTAGCATTGTCTAGTAAATCTCTATCATAATGGAATCATTCATTACCCTTACGTCAAAATTGACCCTGCCAAGGGGTCATTTACTTTAACATAGGTTTCTGTATTAACAATTGAACACATCTTCTTCTCTGAAATCAAAGGGCATGGAGCTATGGAGATATTTAGCATGGAGATATTTAGCATGTAGCATTGCCTTGTTGACCACTACCAACATGGTTCAAATCATGACCCCGGGTCAAAATTGACCCCGCCCAGGTGGTTAGTTGATTTTGCATAGACTTATGAACGGAAAACTTACAAAAGTCTTACTCTCTGAAATCACAAGACTCAGAGCTTAGTATTTTGGAGTGCAATACTGCTTTGTATGCCCCTAGCAAGATCGTTCAAACAATGACCCCGGGTCAAAATTGACAGTCGCGTGGTGGTCACTTGATTTTTCATAAATTTCGCTAAGAAAAATCTTCTTCTCTGAAATAACAAGACCTTGAGGTTGGGAATTTTGTATGTAGCATTAGTAGTAAACCTTTACCAAGAAATTCAAATCATGACCCACGGTTCAAACCTGTCCCCGTTCGGGGTTCACTTGATTGTAAAATATTTTAAAATCCTCTTGTCTCAGACCACTTGGCTCCGTCTCAGCTTAGATTTTGGCTTGAAGGGTTTCCTAGTGGTCCTGTACAACGACTGTTTCAATCATTCTTCTTGGCACCGGGGTCACTTTACCTACTGATTTACTTTCTTGTTACCTAAATTTGGAGGTATAGTGTACTGTACATTTCGTTTTTTTTTCTACGACGCTGTTTTGATATTGTAAAATAGCCAATGGTAGCCATGTGAGCGATGTTAATTACCATTACTGTCTTGTTCAATGTAGTGTTACATATGAAAAGTTTCACCATTGCATGCACAGGTACTTGCAAATGTATCTGCTTTTTCTGATATGTAATGTACATGAATATACAAAACCTCGGACATTAATGTTATGTTTATGTCTCTTTCACTTCACTGAAGCAGTATTTCAAAAAGAAGTTTAAGCAAAGAATATATTTTCTCCTTTAGGAACTATCTATCTATTCTTCTTCTTGCTCATGCTCTTGGGTCACTACTGTTTAGTCCGTCGTTTGCTATAGTGTCATCATCAACAAAGTTGTCATTACATTCAGTGTGCATCACTTCCGCTTTCAGAAGGTCAACAACACATTACGGTATTTGGTCACCTTCGAGCCAAATTACTTTGGACAAGCCCTTATCTACTGACCAACCTTGTTCTTAGGGTAACAAATTTGTCATCTTCAAAATACTGTCAGTGTCACATTTGTTGATACGATTTTCCAGTTGCTTATATTGAACAACATACCAAGAAGTTTCTACACTCATCGTTAAAATCAACTGCAGACTGTTGAATGTTGTTCACTTTGTGTGTGACACGTAAATTACACCATCTTACACAAATAACAGAAATGGTACAGTCTTGAAGGCTGGTGACTGAAGTGCCTTTTCCCAGTTGTTTGGTGTCTTACCATTATAGAGTATACCATATTGCTCCCATCCCACTATAAGTGTTTAATACCTTTTATTGTAGATGTAATATACGAGTATGTGTAACAAACAATGTAAACAAGCTTTGCCATTCTGGATGAGTCTTGAAACTTCACCAAAGGTACAGGGTACGATGTTCAGTGTATGCAACAGACAAACAGCATCAACAAAGGTGACACTGACACTTCGTACCGTGTAAGGAGACAGTCTACAATACCACTGCCAACACGAGGAAGCTGACACCAGGCTACTGTACCTTCAATAAATGACTTTGAATGAAAACAGCAACATAAAATGTACAATGGGAAGCAATGATACAGATATCTTGATATTGCTAATAATTCAAGTTTCAAATGCCTGGATCTATGATGGCCTTTGCACACGTAATACAATTTGTTACATATATACGAGAGGTGCCCACTTTATGTTTTAATAAAACAAACCTATAAAAAAATAACACATTGTATGCGTTTATTGTAGCAATTGCTCTACATCTCATCCGTGACAATTGTATATCATTCTACAACGTTTTGGCCATGATTCGAGTCTTATTTATAGTAAGTTCGTCCAGTTTTCCCCACTCGTCCTTCAATGCTATTTTAAGCTCCATCAACGAGTTTATCGTGGCGCTTTCGAGACGCCGCTTCACGATTCACCATATACATGTACTATCGTCAACGGGACGGCATCAGGTGATTTAGGCATCCACTCTTCTGGTGTAATAAAGATTAAATTTCTATCTTTTAGGAATTTGATAGTCTGTTTAGAGGTATCATATGGTGAGACTCACTGTTCTGATGTAACATCATATTTTTTTTACCCTTGCAGAAACGGTCTGGGCACATCTTTATTTAAAAACGGCTTAAGAACATGTATATACAGAAGTGACAGTTTACTTTTGTCAGTGTTATCAATTATACGATTAACAGTTTTGTCTCAGTATGATTCAACAGGCAATGTCATAAACAGCTGGCAAAAAAGTCATGCTTTACAAATGCATTTTTCTCCATTTTTTACGTAACAAACCCTTCTTCTTCCAAAGCTGCCACCTAGATAAAACATTGCCTCATCAGAGGTCACAAAGTTTTTTCCATCGTCCACCACGTAACTTCAGATACAACCTTCAAGATCTGGTACGTTTCTTTATAATCTGGACAACATTTACACTTTTCCGCAGCTTTTCTTACAAAATATCAGTAATAATTCGATGTACAGTTCCCTATTAGACACCAAGCTTATGTGTCATTTCTCTCTGATTCGCCGGGTTGACTTTCGAAATCATACGTACAATTTTTCGAACGACGTCAGAAGTGGCCACAGTTGAAAGTTTTTTTCGGCGATTCACCAGACGAAGTATTATTGCAATGTATTCCAACGTTATAAGGAATATTCCGTATAGAGCCAAACGAAACCGTATGTTCCATGAATGTCAACACTTTTTTAACACTTCTGTAAGAGTATTAGTACATGCAGTCCTTGTTTATAAGCCCGAGCACGAAACTCTCAACTTTATCGCATATTTTACGACTTACCATCTTCACATAAGCTGACCAAGATACATGTACCGTGTACTAAATCTTTTAACACAGGTTATACATCACGAAGGGATTCAAAATTCTCGTTCAGTTTTGTCATAGTTTAAAAATAAGATGAGCATCTCTTGTACTGGTAGTATAAATGCAAAATTTGCGCCAAGTGTGGCAAACAGCTTTACCTGGTTTATATGCCTACAGTACGGCCGTTGCAATCAAACAGCGTTCAGTGAATTGGGTACCTCTCGTATTGGCAGTATAAATGCAAATATTGCGTTAGGTGTGGCAAAAAGCTCAAAAACAGCGTTCAGTAAATTAGATCATCTTAGAGATATTACAGCCTGTACCCCTCAAAGTATTTAGAGTTATTTGTGTGGCGTTTGTGCGGCAAATCAGAACAGATTGGTGTGATTGAAATCCACTTGTGCATGTCTAAGAAAATACTTTGTCAAGTTGTCTAGCAAAGCATCTTCACCACTTTGCGACTTAAGTAGTTCGATGCCGCCATGTCATAAGGTTCTGGCACAAAAAAACAAAGAGTGCGAACATTGCTGTCCGTGTTTGGCCGAGGGCAAAGTCCAGCTGTTATCCGAGAAATATAGTTGGTCACTAGATGAGGTGACGTACAAAGTAATTTGGTTCGAAGGTTACCAACAACCACATTCCGTTGTTGACCTTCTGATAACTGCGATGTTTATTGAATGTATTGACGATTTTGTTGAAGATGACTCTATAGTGAACTACATGTATTGACAAAGCAGTAGTTACTCAGAGTATAAACAGGAAGAAGAACAGGAGATAGGTAGTTGCTTAAGACAAAGCAGATAATCTTTAATATTAGTAGTGTTCAAATCTATTTTTAAATACTGCTGAAGTTAAGTTGTACAGACCAGCAAATGCATGTACATTTGCAAATACACGTAAGGTTGAATCTCTTTGTCTGTAACACTACATTGTAAAACAATATATTTTTTGCAGACTTTTTACACAAATGTTGTTTTAAAAACTAAGCAAATACTTGAATACCAAAATCACTTGCATAATGTATGCAAAAACATAACACAAAATCTGATAAAAACATTAAATCAGCCCTTGAATTTGACTCATTACATAAACACATAATATTTTAAGGCCTTGGTCCACCCCACCCACCTTAAAGGCATTACCCTTTTATATAAAGACAGGAAAGTCTATCACATTTATGCAGTTTTGTTTCAGGGACAACATGTATCAATAAAAGACTCGATTTAATTAATTTAAGTGTCAATTGTTAAGACGTTCCATGTCAAACAGAGATGAGAAGAAAGAAACTGCTTTTTTACTCATAAAGTTGAAAAAACAATTCGATTTTAACTTAAAATCATCAAAAATAAATAAAAGTAAGCTGTATTTTCTTAAAAAGTGCATTATTATATGAATACATTTCTAAAACGTGCATTAAAGTGTTAACAATGCTCAAAATTTTTAAATATTGACCTTTGTTTATAATTCATTTTCAGGGGTTAGTTTACCCCACCCACTTTTACAGATATTTTGTGTCTACAACACCAAGCAAGATACTATTTTGAGGCGGAATTCTCTTGTTTAATAATTGTTTTACTGTCCTAGAAAGTTTGTGACACAATTTGGTGGATTTCTTGACGTCTGTGGCAATTTACAGGTAAACTGTTTAAAAGAACACTGATTTTTAGACCATTTTTGGGGATTTGTTTTGCACTAATTCCAAAATGGCGGTTATAGTCACATAAAATTTATTGTTTCTGTCAATTATTATATATTTCTGTTCAGTTTATTGAAAATTTGTATCAACCTGGCTGTACAAGGAACTCAGAATATGCTTTGTTATTTACGGGTGTAAGTTAAAAATTTTCGGCGGCCATCTTGTCGGTCATCTTGAATTGTTAAGCCTTGTGACAGAGAATTTTTTTAAGAAATGGGTTTTTGTAATCAGTAGAAATTTTGCTTTCAATTAAGACTATTTTCGTTTTTGGGCGCGAATTGTAAATAAATGGCCCTTGGCTCTTGGACTATAACATTTTCTTCATCATTTCTGCAGACATTTTGTTAACATTTAAAATGAACAAGTTCTGTAACAGTTTCATTTAACATTTAAAATGAGATTTTCTGTAACATTTTAAATTGCGCGCGAACATTATTAACATTTAAAATGACAGGTGGCGTACTGAGATGACGTACTGATTTCTTTAAATATTCAAAATGAGATTTTCAGTAACAATTTTCTGTTAACATTTAAAATGGAATTCTCAGTAACATTTTCTCTAACATTTAATCTCTCGCAGCGAAAAAAAATGACAGGTGGCGTTACGATTTCATTTAACATTTAAACAAACCTTTCCATAACAATTTATTTTAACATTTAAAATGAGATTAGCATTAACAATTTCTTTAACATTTTAACGAACCATACCATTACAATTTTTTTTACTTTTAAAATGAGATTTTCAGTTCAGACATTTTCATAACATTTAAAATGAACAAGTTCAGTAACAATTTCATTTAACAGTTAGAATGAAATTCTCAGTAACAATTTCTTTTAACATTTTAACTTGAGCAGCGAACATTCTTAACATTTAAAACTAGAGCTATCACTAAATGTGATTAATACCCCCGAAAGACTGCTTTATAAACTGAGGAAGTTCGTAGTAACAGAATACCTTGCAAACAAACTAAAAACAGATATTGTTCTTGGCAATAACTCTGTAATTTGTCAAGATAGAGTTACGGTTCTTGTACACTGCACTTCCACTCAATGTGCTTGACCATTGTATGAAGTCATATTGAATTCCAACCAATAGTTATCGAATTATGCTCCGGACAAGGAAAAGTAACAAAGGGCAATAACTCTAAAATGAGTCAAGATACAGTTATTGTTCTTTTGCACTGCACTTCCTCTCATTGTGCTTGACCATTATATGAAGTTGTACTGAATTCCAACCAGTAGTTTTCGAATAATGCTCCGGACAAGGAAAAGTAACAAAGGGCAATAACTCTGTAATTAGTCAAGATGGAATAAGGGTTCCTGTGCACTGCACTTCCTCTCATTGTGCTTGACCACTGTATGAAATTGTATTGAATTCTGGCAATAACTCTGTAATTACTTAAGATAGGGTTATGGTTCTTGTACACTGCACTTCCTCTCAATGTGCTTGATCATTGTATGAAATTGTATTGAATTCCAACCAGTAGTTTTCAAGTTATGCTCTGGACAAGGAAAAGTAACAAAGGGCAATTACTCTGTAATTAGTCAAGATGGAGTTATGGTTCTTGTGCACTGCACTTCCTCTCAATGTGCTTGACCATTGTATGAAGTTGTATTGAATTCCAACCAGTAGTTTTCAAGTTAAGTTCCGGACAAGGAAAAGTAACAAAGGGCAATAACTCTGTAATTAGTCAAGATGGAGTTATAGTTCTTGTGCACTGCATTTTCTCTCAATGTGCTTGACCATTGTATGAAGTTGTATTGAATTCCAACTAGTAGTTTTCAAGTTATGCTCCGGACAAGGAAAATGCAACCGACCGACCTACTGACCAACCACTGGGTGACTCCTATATATCCCCCTAAACTTCATTTCAGGGGTATATTGACAGGTGGCGTAGCGATTTCTTTTAACATTTAAAACAAGAGGGCCAAGATGGCCCTATATCGCTCACCTTGGTACAAGTCCACTTGCCTGGTGGAAGATCACTAGATAATGTTATATACCAAATAAGTTTTCCTATATACGCCTTTGTAAAACAAATGATCCCCCCCCGGCAAGGTCAATTTTGACCCCAGAGGCATAATTTGAACACACTTTAAAGAGGTCTACTAGGCAATGCTACATGCCAAATATCTAAGCTCTAGGCCTTGTGGTTTCAGAGAAGAAGATTTTTAAAGTTTTTACTATATATTCCTATGCAAAACTAAGTGACCCCCGGTGCGGGTCAATTTTGACCCGGGGGTCATAATTTGAACAATATTGGTAGAGGTCCACTAGCCAATGCTACATGCCAAATATCTAAGCTCTAGGCCTTGTGGTTTCAGAGAAGAAGATTTTTAAAGTTTTCCCTATATATTCCTATGCAAAAACTAAGGGCCCACCCGCAGCTGGGTCAATTTTGACCCAGGGGTCATAATTTGAACAATCTTGGTAGAGGTCCACTAGACAATGCTACATGCCAAATATCTAAGCTCTAAGCCTTGTGGTTTCAGAGAAGAAGATTTTTAAAGTTTTTCCTATTTGTTGCCATAGCAACCAGAGTTCTGCATGGAATGGAATTCTTTGAACAATTTTGGTAGAGCTTCATGCAAGGAACATTCCTGCATAGTTTTATCAACATTGGCCTAGAGGTTTCAGAGGAGATGTCATTTGAATCAAAATGTTGACGGACGACGGACAATCATCGATCAGAAAAGCTCACCCTGGCATAGCCAGGTGAGCTAATGAGATTAGCATTCACATTTTCATTAACATTTAAAATGAGATTTCCGTAACATTTTCTTTAACATTTCTGCAGACATTTTGTTAACATTTAAAATGAACAAGTTCAGTAAGAATTATATTTAACAGTTAAAATGGAATTCTCAGTAACAATTTCTTTAACATTTTAACTTGTGCAGCGAACATTCTTAACATTTAAAATGATTAACATTTAAAATGATAGGTGGCGTAGCGATTTCTTTTAACATTTAAAATGAGATAAGCGTTAAGAATTTCTTTAACATTTTTACGAACCTTTCCATAACAATTCCTTTATACATTTAAAATGAGATTTTTCATTTTTTATAACATTTCTACAGACATTTTGTTCACATTTAAAATGAACAATTTCTGTAACAATTTCTTCTAACATTTACAATGAGTCTTTAAATTTAATATGACAGGTGGCTGACCATTTCTTTTGATATCTAAAATGAGCTTTTTCGTAACATTTTCTTTAACATTTCTACAGACATTTTGTTAACATTTAAAATGAACAAGTTCTGCAACTAGTCCATTACAATTTCTTTTAACATTTAAAATGAGTTTTTCTGTAACATTTTCTTTAACATTTTAACTGGCCAACAAAATATTTTTTTTCATTTAAAACGATAGGTGGCGTAACGATTTCTTTTAGCATGCAAAATGAGATAAGCATTTAACAATTTCTTTAACATTTTAACAAACCTTTCCATAGCAATTTCTTTTAACATTTAAAATGAGGCTTTCAGTAACATTTTCTTTAACATTTTAACTTGTGCAGCGAACATTCTTAACATTTAAAATGACAGATGGCGCAACGATTTCTTTTAACATTTAAAATGAGACTTTCAGTAACATTTTCTTTAACATTTTAACTTGTACAAAAGCAAAATATTCTTAACATTTAAAATGACAGGTGGCATAACGATTTCTTCTAACATTTAAAAGGAGATAAGCTTGAACATTTCCTTTAACATTTTAACAAATCTTTCCATAGCAATTTCTTTTAACATTTAAAAGAGATTTTCCGTAACTTTTTGTATATAATTTCTACAGACATTTTGTTACCATTTGAAATGAGATAAGCTTTAACATTTCCTTTAACATTTTAACAAATCTTTCCATAGCAATTTCTTTTAACATTTAAAATGAGAGTTTCCCAGAAACATTTGCTATAACATTTCTACAGACATTTTGTTAACATTTAAAATGAAAAAGTTCTGTAACAATTTCTATTATCATTTAAAATGGGATTCACAGTACCATTTTCTTTAACATTTTAACTCTCGCAGAAAAATATTCTTAACATTTAAAATAACAGGTTGCGTAACAATTTCTTTGAGAAGCATTCACATTTTCTTTAACATTTTAACGAATCTTTTCAAAACAATTTCTTTCACATTTAAAAGAGATTTTCCGTAACATTTTGTAAAACATTTCTACAGACATTTTGTTAACATTTAAAATGGAATTCTCAGTAACATTTTCTTATACATTTTAACTGGAGCAGCAAACATTCTTAACATTTAAAATGACAGGTGGCATAACGATTTCTTTTAACATTTAAAATGAGATAAGAGTTAACAATTTCTTGAACATTTAAACGAACCTTAAAATGAACAAGTTCTGTTACAATTTCTTTTAAAATTTAAAATGAGATTTTCTGTGACATTTTTTTAAAAACATTTTAATTTGTTGGGCGAACATTCTTAACATTTAAAATGACTGGTGGCGTAATAAACTGCAGATAAGCGTTAACCATTTCTTTAACATTTGAACGAACCTAACCATAATGATTTCTTTTAACATTTAAAATGACATGAATTAACATTTTTTTTTAACATTTAAACAAACTTTAACCATAACATTTTTTTTTAACATTTAAAATGAGATTTTCCAGAACATTTTAATTTTCTTTCACATTTCTGCAGACATTTTGCTAACATTTAAAATGAACATGTTCTGTAACAATTTCTTTTAACATTTTAAATGAGATTGTCTGTAACATTTTCTCTAACATTTCTGCAGACATTTTGTTTACATTTAAAGAGGAACAAGTTCAGGGTAACAATTTCTTTTAACATTTAAAGTTTGATTTTCCGTAACATTTTCTTCAACATTTCTGCAGACATTTTGTTAACATTTAAAATGAACAAGTTCTGTAATAATTTCTTTTCACATTTACAATGAGATTTCCCGTCACATTTTCATCAACATTTCTGCAAAAGTTTGTTAACATTTAAAATGAACAAGTTCTGTAACAATTTCTTTTTACATTTAAAATGAGATTTTCCGTCACATTTTCTTCAACATTTCTGCGGACAATTTGTTAACATTTAAAATGAACAAGTTCTGTAACAATTTCTTATCACATTTAAAATGAGATTTTCCGTAAAATTTTCTTCATTTCTGCAGACATTTTGTTAACATTTGAAATGAACAAGTTCTGTAACAATTTCATTTAAAATGAGATTTTCTATAACATTTTAAAGCTGCTCGCTCTGTTACTGTTGAAAAAAATATTTTTCTCAAAAATTCACATTCTTATTCATAAATATAAAACTAAAGGCTAGAATAAAAAAATAAGCAAAAATCTAGGTAGGAATTTGCAGAAATCGATTGAAAAGGTCAGTTACACGGCACCGCTACACTATATGTTTATATTGAAATTTCAAAAGCATTTGCAACGCTTTTGAATTTGGTAGCGTATTTTTTTTAATTTAAAGATATACGTGACATGAATTTATACTGGAGCCTTTTTATATCACCATATGTTCTAAAATACGTTATTTACAAACAGTTTGAAGAACTTTATTTACCAAAATCTGAGAGCGAGCAGCTTTAAATCGTACGGCAAACATTATTAACATTTAAAATGACAGGTGGCGTACCGATTTCTTTAAATATTCAAAATGAGATTTTCAGTAACAATTTCGGTTAACATTTAAAATGGAA
>JAFMSR010000015.1:35544086-35584642 GCA_022818135.1 Saxidomus purpurata
ACATGTTGTCCCTGAAACAAAACTGCATAAATGTGATAGACTTTCCTGTCTTTATATAAAAGGGTAATGCCTTTAAGGTGGGTGGGGTGGACCAAGGCCTTAAAATATTATGTGTTTATGTAATGAGTCAAATTCAAGGGCTGATTTAATGTTTTTATCAGATTTTGTGTTATGTTTTTGCATACATTATGGAAGTGATTTTGGTATTCAAGTATTTGCTTAGTTTTTAAAACAACATTTGTGTAAAAAGTCTGCAAAAAATATATTGTTTTACAATGTAGTGTTACAGACAAAGAGATTCAACCTTACGTGTATTTGCAAATGTACATGCATTTGCTGGTCTGTACAACTTAACTTCAGCAGTATTTAAAAAATAGATTTGAACACTACTAATATTAAAGATTATCTGCTTTGTCTTAAGCAACTACCTATCTCCTGTTCTTCTTCCTGTTTATACTCTGAGTAACTACTGCTTTGTCAATACATGTAGTTCAATATAGAGTCATCTTCAACAAAATCGTCAATACATTCAATAAACATCGCAGTTATCAGAAGGTCAACAACGGAATGTGGTTGTTGGTAACCTTCGAACCAAATTACTTTGTACGTCACCTCATCTAGTGACCAACTATATTTCTCGGATAACAGCTGGACTTTGCCCTCGGCCAAACACGGACAGCAATGTTCGCACTCTTTGTTTTTTTGTGCCAGAACCTTATGACATGGCGGCATCGAACTACTTAAGTCGCAAAGTGGTGAAGATGCTTTGCTAGACAACTTGACAAAGTATTTTCTTAGACATGCACAAGTGGATTTCAATCACACCAATCTGTTCTGATTTGCCGCACAAACGCCACACAAATAACTCTAAATACTTTGAGGGGTACAGGCTGTAATATCTCTAAGATGATCTAATTTACTGAACGCTGTTTTTGAGCTTTTTGCCACACCTAACGCAATATTTGCATTTATACTGCCAATACGAGAGGTACCCAATTCACTGAACGCTGTTTGATTGCAACGGCCGTACTGTAGGCATATAAACCAGGTAAAGCTGTTTGCCACACTTGGCGCAAATTTTGCATTTATACTACCAGTACAAGAGATGCTCATCTTATTTTTAAACTATGACAAAACTGAACGAGAATTTTGAATCCCTTCGTGATGTATAACCTGTGTTAAAAGATTTAGTACACGGTACATGTATCTTGGTCAGCTTATGTGAAGATGGTAAGTCGTAAAATATGCGATAAAGTTGAGAGTTTCGTGCTCGGGCTTATAAACAAGGACTGCATGTACTAATACTCTTACAGAAGTGTTAAAAAAGTGTTGACATTCATGGAACATACGGTTTCGTTTGGCTCTATACGGAATATTCCTTATAACGTTGGAATACATTGCAATAATACTTCGTCTGGTGAATCGCAAAAAAACTTTCAACTGTGGCCACTTCTGACGTCGTTCAAAAATTGTACGTATGATTTCGAAAGTCAACCCGGCGAATCAGAGAGAAATGACACATAAGCTTGGTGTCTAATAGGGATCTGTACATCGAATTATTACTGATATTTTGTAAGAAAAGCTGCGGAAAAGTGTAAATGTTGTCCAGATTATAAAGAAACGTACCAGATCTTGAAGGTTGTATCTGAAGTTACGTGGTGGACGATGGAAAAAACTTTGTGACCTCTGATGAGGCAATGTTTTATCTAGGTGGCAGCTTTGGAAGAAGAAGGGTTTGTTACGTAAAAAATGGAGAAAAATGCATTTGTAAAGCATGACTTTTTTTGCCAGCTGTTTATGACATTGCCTGTTGAATCATACTGAGACAAAACTGTTAATCGTATAATTGATAACACTGACAAAAGTAAACTGTCACTTCTGTATATACATGTTCTTAAGCCGTTTTTAAATAAAGATGTGCCCAGACCGTTTCTGCAAGGGTAAAAAAAAATATGATGTTACATCAGAACAGTGAGTCTCACCATATGATACCTCTAAACAGACTATCAAATTCCTAAAAGATAGAAATTTAATCTTTATTACACCAGAAGAGTGGATGCCTAAATCACCTGATGCCGTCCCGTTGACGATAGTACATGTATATGGTGAATCGTGAAGCGACGTCTGCAAAAGCGCACGATAAACTCGTTGATGGAGCTTAAAATAGCATTGAAGGACGAGTGGGGAAAACTGGACGAACTTACTATAAATAAGACTCGAATCATGGCCAAAACGTTGTAGAATGATATACAATTGTCACGGATGAGATGTAGAGCAATTGCTACAATAAACGCATACAATGTGTTATTTTTTTATAGGTTTGTTTTATTAAAACATAAAGTGGGCACCTCTCGTATATATGTAACAAATTGTATTACGTGTGCAAAGGCCATCATAGATCCAGGCATTTGAAACTTGAATTATTAGCAATATCAAGATATCTGTATCATTGCTTCCCATTGTACATTTTATGTTGCTGTTTTCATTCAAAGTCATTTATTGAAGGTACAGTAGCCTGGTGTCAGCTTCCTCGTGTTGGCAGTGGTATTGTAGACTGTCTCCTTACACGGTACGAAGTGTCAGTGTCACCTTTGTTGATGCTGTTTGTCTGTTGCATACACTGAACATCGTACCCTGTACCTTTGGTGAAGTTTCAAGACTCATCCAGAATGGCAAAGCTTGTTTACATTGTTTGTTACACATACTCGTATATTACATCTACAATAAAAGGTATTAAACACTTATAGTGGGATGGGAGCAATATGGTATACTCTATAATGGTAAGACACCAAACAACTGGGAAAAGGCACTTCAGTCACCAGCCTTCAAGACTGTACCATTTCTGTTATTTGTGTAAGATGGTGTAATTTACGTGTCACACACAAAGTGAACAACATTCAACAGTCTGCAGTTGATTTTAACGATGAGTGTAGAAACTTCTTGGTATGTTGTTCAATATAAGCAACTGGAAAATCGTATCAACAAATGTGACACTGACAGTATTTTGAAGATGACAAATTTGTTACCCTAAGAACAAGGTTGGTCAGTAGATAAGGGCTTGTCCAAAGTAATTTGGCTCGAAGGTGACCAAATACCGTAATGTGTTGTTGACCTTCTGAATGCGGAAGTGATGCACACTGAATGTAATGACAACTTTGTTGATGATGACACTATAGCAAACGACGGACTAAACAGTAGTGACCCAAGAGCATGAGCAAGAAGAAGAATAGATAGATAGTTCCTAAAGGAGAAAATATATTCTTTGCTTAAACTTCTTTTTTGAAATACTGCTTCAGTGAAGTGAAAGAGACATAAACATAACATTAATGTCCGAGGTTTTGTATATTCATGTACATTACATATCAGAAAAAGCAGATACATTTGCAAGTACCTGTGCATGCAATGGTGAAACTTTTCATATGTAACACTACATTGAACAAGACAGTAATGGTAATTAACATCGCTCACATGGCTACCATTGGCTATTTTACAATATCAAAACAGCGTCGTAGAAAAAAAACGAAAAAAATGTACAGTACACTATACCTCCAAATTTAGGTAACAAGAAAGTAAATCAGTAGGTAAAGTGACCCCGGTGCCAAGAAGAATGATTGAAACAGTCGTTGTACAGGACCACTAGGAAACCCTTCAAGCCAAAATCTAAGCTGAGACGGAGCCAAGTGGTCTGAGACAAGAGGATTTTAAAATATTTTACAATCAAGTGAACCCCGAACGGGGACAGGTTTGAACCGTGGGTCATGATTTGAATTTCTTGGTAAAGGTTTACTACTAATGCTACATACAAAATTCCCAACCTCAAGGTCTTGTTATTTCAGAGAAGAAGATTTTTCTTAGCGAAATTTATGAAAAATCAAGTGACCACCACGCGACTGTCAATTTTGACCCGGGGTCATTGTTTGAACGATCTTGCTAGGGGCATACAAAGCAGTATTGCACTCCAAAATACTAAGCTCTGAGTCTTGTGATTTCAGAGAGTAAGACTTTTGTAAGTTTTCCGTTCATAAGTCTATGCAAAATCAACTAACCACCTGGGCGGGGTCAATTTTGACCCGGGGTCATGATTTGAACCATGTTGGTAGTGGTCAACAAGGCAATGCTACATGCTAAATATCTCCATGCTAAATATCTCCATAGCTCCATGCCCTTTGATTTCAGAGAAGAAGATGTGTTCAATTGTTAATACAGAAACCTATGTTAAAGTAAATGACCCCTTGGCAGGGTCAATTTTGACGTAAGGGTAATGAATGATTCCATTATGATAGAGATTTACTAGACAATGCTACATGCCAGATATTTTAGCTCAAGACATTCCAGTGTTTGAAAAGAAGATTTCTAAATAGTATCCTGTTTGTTCCCACAACAATCAGAGATCAGCACAGAAATAAATTGTTTTAAAAAGTTTGGTAGAGCTGTATGCATGAAACAGAGATCGGAATAGAAATAACTTGTTTTGAAAAAAGTTTGGTAGTGCTTTATGCAAGAAACATCCATGTAAAGCTTCTTTGAAATTGATTTAGTAGGAGATCTTGTTCGAAGCAAACAATAGACGACAAACGCCGAACATTCATCGATCCTGAAAGCTCACATTGGCATTTCGTACCAGTTTTGCTAAAAACCCTAGACATGTTACTCACACAATGTTTAAAATTCAATCAAATACTTGTATACCAAAATCAGCCATCTAATTACACTTTTATTCAATCGATGGCATACTTTATGCAAACAAATATAACACAAAATGTTATATCAAAATTATATCAGCCCTAGAATTTACATAAACACATATATTTTCATTTTAAGGCCTTGGTTTACCCCACCCACTTCTGCATTGTCCTTTTAAATAAAGACATGAAATTCTACCACATACATGTATACATAATTCTTATTGAAGAGACAACATTTGTCAATTTAATAAATTTAAATCACATTTGTTTAGACTTTCCATGTCAAACATGGGTTAGGCGAAAGAAACTGGTTTTGGTTTACTCAAAAGGTTGGAAAACACAACTCACTTTAACTTAAGGACATCAAAAATAAATAAAAAGTATGCTGTATTTCCTTAAATAGTGCATAATTATATGAATACATTTCTAAAACGTGCATTAAAGTGTTAACAATGCTAAGAATTTATAAAAAGATTGACCTTTGTTTATAATTCATTTTCAGGGGTTAGTTTACCCCACCCACTTTTACAGATATTTTGTGTCTACAACACCAAGCAAGATACTATTTTGAGGCAGAATTCTCTTGTTTAATAATTGTTTTACTGTCCTAAAAAGTTTGTGACACAATTTGGTGGATTTCTTGACGTCTGTGGCAATTTACAGGTAAACTGTTTAAAAAAACACTGATTTTTAGACCATTTTTGGGGATTTGTTTTGCACTAATTTCAAAATGGCGGTTACAGTCACATAAAATTTATTATTTTTGTCAATTATTATATATTTCTGTTCAGTTCATTGAAAATTTGTATCAACCGGCTCTACAAGGAACTCAGAATATGCTTTGTTATTTACGGGTGCAAGTTTAAAATTTTCGGCAGCCATCTTGTCGGCCATCTTGAATTTCTAAGCCTTGTGACAGAGAATTTTTTTAAGAAATGGGTTTTTGTAATGAGTAGAAATTTTGCTTTCAATTAAGACCATGTTCGCGTTTGGGCGCAATTGTAAATAAATGGCCCTTGGCTCTTGGACTATTACGGAAAATCTCATTTTTAATGTGAAAAGAAATTGTTACAGAACTTGTTCATTTTAAATGTTAACAAAATGTCTGAAGAAAATGTTACGGAAAATATTTTAAATGTGAAAAGAAATTGTTACAGGACTTGTTCATTTTAAATGTCAACAAAATGTCTGCAGAAATGTTGAAGAAAATGTTTTGGAAAATCTCATTTTAAATGTTAAAAAAAATGTTATGGTTAAGGTTCGTTTTAAATGTTAAAAAATTGTTAATTCATGTCATTAAATGTTAAAAGAAATCATTATGGAAAGGTTAGTTAAAATGTTAAAAGAAATTGTTACCCAAATTGAATGAATGTGTTCCTTTTTAAATGTTAACAAAATGTCTGCAGAAATGTTAGAGAAAATGTTACAATCTCATTTAAAATGTTAAAAGAAATTGTTACCCAACTTGTTCATGTTAAAAGTTAACAAAATGTCTGCAGAAATGTGAAAGAAAATGTTACTGGAAATCTCATTTTAAATGTTAAAAAAAAAATGTTAGGGTTAAGGTTCGTTTAAATGTTAAAAAAATTGTTAATTCATGTCATTTTAAATGTTAAAAGAAATCATTATGGAAAGGTTAGTTAAAATGTTAAAAGAAATAGTTAACGCTTATATCTCATTTATTACACTGTCATTTAAAATATTAAGAATGTTCGCCCCGCGATTTAAAATGTTGAAGAAAATGTTACAGAAAATCTCATTTTAAATTTTAAAAGAAATTATTACAGAACTTGTTCATTTTAAGGTTCGTTTAAATGTTCAAATTATTGCTTATCTCATTTTAAATGTTAAAAGAAATCGTTACGCCACCTGTCATTTTAAATGTTAAGAATGTTCGCTGCTCGAGTTAAAATGTATAAGAAAATGTTACTGAGGATTCCATTTTAACTGTTAATAGAAATTGTTACTGAACTTGTTCATTTTAATGTTAACAAAATGTCTGCAGAAATGTTAGAGAAAATGTTACTGAAAATCTCATTTTAAAAGCAAAAAAAAATGTTATGGAATGGTTCATTAAAATGTTAAAGAAATTGTTAATGCTTATCTCATTTTAAATGTTTAAAAAAAGCGTTATGCCACCTGTCATGTTAAGAATGTTCACTGCAGGAGTTAAAATGTTAAAAAAATATTAAGACTGTTTGCTGTGCGAGTTAAAATGTGAAAGAAAATGTTTCTGAAAATCTCATTTTAAATGTTAAATGAAATTGTTACAGAACTTGTTCATTTTAAATGTTAACAAAATGTCTGTACAAGTCTTCAAGAAAATGTTATGGAAAATCAAACTTTAAATGTTAAAATAAAATGTTATGGAAAGGTTTGTTTAAATGTTAAAAGAAATCGTAATGCCACCTGTCATTTTTTTTTCGCTGCGAGAGTTTAAATGTTAAAGAAAATGTTACTGAGAATTCCATTTTAAATGTTAACCGAAATTGTTACTGAAAATCTCATTTTGAATGTTTAAAGAAATCGGTATGCCACCAGAAATGATGAAGAAAATGTTACGGAAAATCTTATTTCAAATGTGAAAAGAAATTGTTACAAAACTTAATCATTTTAAATGTGAACAAATTGTCTGCAGAAATGTTGAAGAAAATGTGACGGAAAATCTCATTTTAAATGTGAAAAGAAATTGTTACAGAACTTGTTCATTTTAAATGTTAACAAAATGTCTGCAGAAATGTTGAAGAAAATGTTTTGGAAAATCTCATTTTAAATGTTACAAAAAAATGTTATGGTTAAGGTTCGTTTAAATGTTAAATCAAAGCGCTGAAGACGCTGGATTTGTTTGTGTATTCAAAATATGTGTCCTTGTTTTGTTGTGACGGCTATTTCAATCTGTAATCTTCATTAGTGAAGGGTATACCAGTTGGTAATAAGATATGAACAGAATGCAACAGTTATAAATCGTATTTTGGATCGAATTGTCTCTGTTTCTATTCCCAGTACACATAGACAGCAGGGGTTTGCACTGTACTCAACAAAAAATATTTTCGAAGTAACGATGTTCAAATGTTTTACTGCAGTCATTGATATGTATTTTAACAAAATAGCTCATTTGATGCGTTTCAAGATAACGAGGTCTACAGTCGAATATAGGGTAAATTGCCTTCTACTTAAAACAATCACCAGCTATGAAATGTAACAAATCGTTTAAACATCGACATAAACGTTTTCTGCTTAAGATGCCCACGCGTAGGAACAATACATGTAGGAAGGCAGACTTGCAACCACTATTGACTGCCGCAAAGTAAAAGCATGGTATAATCATTGTAATTATTTTCTTATCAGCTTGCATTAACTGGGTAAGTTTAAACACACTTGGTCTAACATAATAATATGATTTAATGTATTGTTTACGAATTTCTCTATATATGGGGCAAATAATCATGAAATGGTATTCATCTTCAATGTCACCAGAATTACAAATTTTACAAGTACGCAGATTTCTATCAATTCGCTCATTACCATACCTGTCTGTTTCAATTCTAAGTTGATGTGCTGATAATCTTAATCTTGACAGAGCAATTCTGTACTTTTTAGGAACAATTTCTATGTATTTTTCCAAACCAAACATATATTTAAAAGTTTTATACATATACAAAGTCTGGCTATCATGAATACTGTTGTTCCATGACTGAATAAAAGAGTCAATTACACGCTGCTTGATTTGAAAATGGAAATTAGGTAGAGCAACGCTTTCAGGATTACTCCATACGTATCCGAAGCCAAAATTGTCTAACAGAGCTTTCACTTTACTGGCCCAGTTATTAGCACCTCGATTACACCCATCTAATAATGCGTCATATAAGTGACTGACGATAATCCGACATCACAACTCTGCACCAATATTTTATTATTCGCACATATCTATTTATATATAGAGGGTACCTGCCTAGTTCACTGTAAAAACACTCATATTACATGTAGAAGTTTTAACATGCAGTAGCAATTTACAAAATTTAAGGTGTATTCGTTCTAGTTCTTTAGATTTTGTAAAACCCCATACTTCACTTGCGTAACTCAATGTTGACCCCACAAATGGATCAAATAATTGACATACTGGCTTTATTTGCAGTTGAAATTTATTAATTTTATCAAGTAAGGCATACATTGCCTTTAGACCTTTGCCAGCTAGCATTTCCTGGTTCAAAGTAAAGCTACCTGTATAATTAAACACTGTACCCAAATAATTAAAGTCATTCACGGTCTCTAGTGGAAAACCATTAAACTGCAATTTTTTGTTATTTTTTAAAGGACCGGTTTTCCTGAAAACAACAACTTTACTTTTGTTGGCGTTAACTTTCAAACCCCATTGGTCACAATATAACTGTAATAAGTCTAAACTGTGCTGCAGCTCTACGTGATCTTTACTAAGGATTACCATATCATCTGCAATTAACATTAAAATGAAAGATACTTCATCTATTAGTAAGTCAAACCACTTGTATGATCATCAAGTAAAAATAGTTCTAAATCTTCAAGAAAGAGAGAAAATAAGACCGGTGAAATTACCTCCCCTTGTTTTAGACCAATTGAACATTCGAAAAAGTAAAGTAAGATTTACATCCCCTTACTGAGCCTTCACCTTTGAATACATATCACGTATAATTCTCAACGTTTTACCAGTGACACTTAGTTTATATAATTTAAACCACAAAGCATTACGATAGACACTGTCGAATGCCTTACTAAAATCGATGAAAGCGCAGGCCAGTCGATTTTTCTCACTAAGAATTTTACTAATTATATCATTTAAAACAAAAATAGCATCTATAGTTGAGCGTCCTTTTCTGAATCCAAATTGAAAGTCACTAACACTGTTATTGGTTTCTATCCAGCTGTTAATTATTTTATTTAATATACCCGTGAAAATCTTTGAAAAGCAACTTACTAGTGTGATGCCCCTATAATTAGTAACATCTTCGGGATCATTTTTTGTCGAGCCCGTCTGCGGTGAGCTCGATATAGTTGTCACTTCTGGCGGTTCGGTGTATGTGCGTGCGTGCGTGCGTCCGATTTTGTCCGGACCATATCTTTTTCATGCATGGAGGGATTTTGATGTTACTTGGCACAAATGTTCACCATCATGAGACGGAGTGTCATGCACAAGAACCAGGTCCCTAGGTCTAAGGTCAAGGTCACACTTGGGGGTTAAAGGTTAAATTAAAGAATGACTGTCCGGAGCATATCTTTTTCATGCATGGAGGGATTTTAATTTAACTTGGCACAAATGTTCACCATCATGAGACGGAGTGTCATGCGCAAGAACCAGGTCCCTAGGTCTAAGGTCAAGGTCACACTTAGAGGTTAAAGTTCAAAGTCAAGAATATCTTTGTCTGGAGCATTTCTTCTTCATGCATGGAGGGATTTTGATGTTACTTTGTACAAATGTTCACCACCATGGTCTTCCCTTGTTTTTAGAATTACTTCCCTTTGTTGTTACTATAAATAGCTTATATTGTAACTTTTGTATTACTGGCCGTAGAGAAAAATCGAGACCAATTTTCTGTTGTACAACATGCATGTTACATCCAATATTTAGGTGTATTTTGACCCATCTTTGCTTGGTAAGGAGTTAGCCCTTTTGACATATGGCGGGCTCGACATGTTGCACGTGGGCATCTTGTCTTGAATAACAGTAATCCAACTACCCGGAAAAATCCCGCCATTTAAAATACCGTTAAATAAATTCACTAAGTGGGACAACAATATGTCACAAGATTCAATAAAATATTCATTTAAAAGATAATCATCAGCAAAAGACTTGTTTCTTTTAAAACTACGCAAAACGGCTTCAACCTCTGCAACTGTTATGACTGAATCTAACTCTTCAAATTTACAATCTTCCGAATTAAAATAATAATTGCTACAAAAATTTTGGGCCTCATCATTAATAATGTCACCTGCCGTATTCAAATTCGAGAAAAATTTATAAAAGTCTTCAGTGCTAATATTACTTTTAATACCGTTACTTTTGCGAGTAAAATACTTCAAAAACTCCCTAGGATTACAATGTCTTAAGTTTTCAATATTTTTCATCTTTTTATGCCCTCGATGGGAGGCATATTAAAATCGCACCGTCCGTCTGTCCGTCCGTCTGTCCATCCGTCTGTGCGTCCCCACTTACAAATTCGTGTCCGGACTGTAACTCTGTCATGCATTGAAGGATTTTAAAATAACTTTGCACACATGTCTAGCACATCAAGACGACGTGTCGCGTGCAAGACCCACATCCCTACCTCAAAGGTCAAGGTCACACTTGGAGTATGAAGGTTATGGAATCCTCTATATATGCACACATTCGTGTCCGGACTGTAACTTTGTCATGCATTGAAGGATTTTAAAATAACTTGGCACAAATGTCTAGCACATCAAGACGACATGTTGCGTGCAAGACCCACGTCCCTACCTCAAAGGTCAAGGTCACACTTAGAGTTTGAATGTAATGGTTTCCTCTATATATGCATATATGCACACATTCGTGTCCGGACTGTAACTTTGTCATGCATTGAAGGATTTTAAAATAACTTGGCACAAATGTCTAGCACATCAAGACGACGTGTCGCGTGCAAGACCCCCGTCCCTACCACAAAGGTTAAGGTCACACTTAGAGTTTTAGGAATGGATTGGGGGGGGGTTTTTTTTTTTTTTTTTTTGGGTGTTTTATTTAATACATACTAATAATACCCACACAAAAAGGGTAACCCCCCCCCAAAAAATTAGGTAATGGATTCCTCTATTTATGCATATATGCACACCTTTGTGTCCGGACTGTAACTTTGTCATGCATTGAAGGATTTTAAAATAATTTGGCACAAATGTCCAGCACATCAAGACGATGTGTCGCGTGCAAGACCCACCTCCCTACCACAAAGGTCAAGGTCACACTTAGAGTTTATAGGTAATAGAATCCTTTATATATGCATACATTTGTTCGCTTAACTTTATTATGCTTTGAAGGATTTTAAAATTACTTGGCACAAATGACTAGCACATCAAACGGATTGTTTTGAGTGAAAGACCCACGTCCCTACCTCAAAGGTCAAGGTCACACTTAGTGTTTAAAGTAATGGAATACTGTATGCATGGTTACTCTGTCATGCATGGAAGGATTTTAAAATTACATAGCACATTTATTGAGGACACAGACTGTGAGGCCCCTCTTTCGGGGGCATTCGTCACTTGTGAGGGACAGCTCTTGTTTAGTTCATGGCTACGTTTCTTCATTCTTACTAATTTCTTATAAAAGGATTTCTTGGAACACATATCAATCAGATTAGCATCACTTTTATACCGATTAAAATTACACTTAGGCGCTAAATAAACATTCTTAGCATTAACACATTCTATATCAAAGCATTCTGCCTTTTTCATAAAAGTATTATGAGCACGGGGCTTATTTGAAATAGTTGTAGTCTTACAAAACAGAGGATCGGCCACACTCCTTATAACATGTGTAAAATTCTCTATACAAGAATTTACATCTTCTCTGTTTGTATAATCTACACTTTGTGTAACTTTATTGAAGAACTTGTTCATTTTAAATGTTAACAAAATGTCTGCAGAAATGTTAAAGAAAATGTTACTGAAAATCTTATTTTAAATGTTAAAAAAAATTGTAATGGAAAGGTTCGTTAAAATGTTAAAGAAATTGTGAATGCTAATCTCATTTTAAATGTTAAAAGTAATCGTTGCGCCACCTGTCATTTTAAATTTTGAGAATGTTGGCTGCGTGAGTTAAAATAGAAAATGTTACAGAAAATCTCATTGTAAATGTTAAAAGAAATTGGTACAGAACTTGTTCATTTTAAATGTTAACAAAATGTCTGCAGAAATGTTATAGTAAATGTTACGGAAAATCACATTTTAAATGTTAAAAGAAATTGTTCTGGAAAGGTTTGTTAAAATGTTAAAGAAATTGTTAATGCTAATCTTATTTTAAATGCACAACAAGATGACGTGTCGCGTGCAAGACCCACGTCCCTTCCTCGAAGGTCAAGGTCACACTTAGAGTTTGAAGGTAATGGAATCCTTCATACGTATATGCACACATTCGTGTCCGGACTGTAACTTTGTCATGCATTGAAGGATTTTAAAATAACTTGGCACAAATGTCTAGCACATCAAGACGACATGTCCCGTGCAAGACCCACGTCCTTACCTTAAAGGTCAAGGTCACACTTAGAGTTTGAAGGTAATGGAATCCTGTATATATGCACACATTCGTGTTCGGACTATAACTTTGTCATGCATTGATTGATTTAAAAATAACTTGGCACAAATGTCTAGCACATCAAGGCAATGTGTCGCGTACAAGACCCACGTCCCTATCCCAAAGGTCAAGGTCACACTTGGAGTTTATAGGTAATGGAATCCTATATATGCATACATTTGTGTCCGGACTGTAACTTTGTCATGCATTGATTGATTTTAAAATAACTTGGTACAAATGTTCAGCACATCAAGACAATGTGTTGTGTGCAAGAACCATGTCCCTACTTCAAAGTTCAAGGTCACACTTAGTGTTGAAAAGTGATGAAATACTGTATGCATGATAACTCTGTCATGCATGGAAGGATTTTAAAATTAATACCACAATTTTTAAGCACATGGAGAATACAAAGACTATGAGACATCTCTTTCGGGGGCATTCGTCACTTGTGAGGGAAGAGCTCTTGTTTAGCTTGACTTTTCGAAGAATAGAAGGAGCTCACTATCCTACTCGCGTCGGCGTTGGTGTCACACTTTGTTAAAGGTTATCGTACCACCTCATTTTATTTCAAAACCATTATAGGTATGGCTTTGAAACTTACCATACGCGTTTACATTCATAATCTCCATCTACAGACAAGAGAACGTAACTCTGTCAAGGTTTTTGTCATCATTATGGCCCTTGTTTTACTTAGAAAGTGTATTGAGCTTGGTTTAGTTTTTCGTACCGCCCCACTTTATTTCAAAACCATTAGAAGTATTGCTTTGAAAGTTACCATACTTATTAATCATCATTACCTCCATCAACTGACAAGAGTACATAACTCTGTCAAGGTTTTTGAAAGAATTATGCCCCTTTTTGACTTAGAAAATACATTGAATATTTGTAAAGTCCACTTATAGACTTAACCCTTTGAGATATTGCTTTGAAACTTTGAATGCTTGTTTATATCATTACCCCCATCTTTAGGCAACTCTTAGTACAGTCATCCTAGCTCAAAAAATATGCTAAAGTGGGAATAAATTTGAACAGAAATGAAACATGTATTTTCAGTATCACCAACATCTGTAGTTTCAGAAACCACAAAGTTCCCAAAAGTTCCATTGGTGGAAATAGTTTATTTTCAAGGTCAAGGTCACGCCCTATAAATGTTAAATAGGTTTAAGTTCACCGTTACTTATTGCATCCTTTGCAATATTTTGGTATATTTTAATGGTTTTTGTATTATTTCTTTCAAACATTTTGATTAGCAATCTATTTTGAACATTTTACAGACATTTTTACACTTGACCTCTAGTTGAAGGTCAAGGTCAAATGGTTGTTTTTAGTAACAAACACGTAATTTAACTTTGCATGGCATGGTCATTTGTTTATTTTCACTTTTCTCTGTGTTTCTTCTTTTGTTTAATGAAAACTGACTACTTTTACATGCGAAACAATTAACAGTGATAAGAAATAGAAATACAAGCTGAATGAAAATATATAAACAGGTTAATAGGTTTCTGCGAAGAACAAGTACAAGACTCCTACCCCGGTTTTAAACTTTCTTGATTTGTCATATAAAATGTCTGGCTCATGCCAACGCCTTCAACCAAAAAGGGTAAAGTTATCTCGAGTCAGCAAACTAAACCACTTCAATTAATATAATTGCCAGAGGCTAGTTATGATGTAACCGAAAAAATAGACAAAGGAAATCAAAGCACTGAAGGGACTTGTATTGCTCGGGAAGCAGAAGACATGAATAATCGTTTTTCGAAAACCATAAAACTAATTTTGAAAACCTTCGTCAGTCAGATTTTATTCAAGTAAATCTATGGTATTTAAATCAAGGTTTACTGCCATTTTATGTTGAGGTATGGTAATGTCTACATATTTTTGTTTTTGCAACAAATATATACCAAAACAAGAAATTATCAGTGTTCTCACTTTGAGTCACAAATTCTTCATTATTGAAGACAACCGTATTAGCAGACTCTTTATTGAAATTCCCTATTTAAGACTATGAAAGATATTAATGTATGTTGCCTGACATCAAATTACGGAAATTCCAAGAAAATCATAAAAAACAAATTCCAAACAGATAGTGAAGATAGGTAACATTGGTTAAGAACCAAACTTCTAAAGTTCAATTGATACGTACGAACGAAATTAACATTTGCTGATGATAATTGAACTTAAAACATTAAAGTACAGCATTCCCGTTTTAATCATAAAAATGCAAAGGAAATGCCCAAATTACTGGCCAAGAGAGATAAATTTTCATAAAAAAGATATAGTAATATAAAGCTATTAGATACGAATAGAAAAACATGAAAGACATTAATACATGTTGGCAATAATCAATCGAGAAATGTTAAATCCAGTAAGAGATATTCCTACTTTCACCAAGATGGGGAGTAAGTGGGACATTCCCAATCATACAACAATTGATCCAACGACCACACACGCAACCGCTTTGGATTTTGAACAGTTGTATGAGCATCAGTCTGTTGTGTCAAGTCTGAATACTGAATACCTTGTTACCACTTGTCTAGTAGATGGTAGCCATATTTTCTGCCTCTACAACCTATAATAAGAACTTAGTCCAGGTACTTTAATATTTTCATAAGACTATGGAGTTACGGTACTTTATCCCTTGATTTGTCGATTGCTTGCTAGTGTTTTTGTAATGCATTCATTTGAGTGAAACTTCTCTTCTGTACACATGTTATGTTCTTGGGCAGGATTAAAATTTGACATAAGCCACATGACTTTATGGACTGATAAAGCATCTGTTAGAAGGACTACACTTGCAGTCCTTTTCTACTCTTTACAGTTTTCGATGATGTATGATGGCTTCTATTTCGATTTGTAGTTGTAACAGTGGTTTCATGCTTCAAAGTATGGTAACTATCTCTGACCCACCTGTTGTGTACATTGTGAAAATACCAGCACTGCCTTTTTGTGTAGCAGCTGTAGCAGTCCGAGTACATATGCGTCTATGTCTCTGATGGATAATCTTCTGAGAACATGGCTTGTGCTATGGATCTCTTGATATTTTCATCTTCCACAAGTTGGAACCCAGTACTGTAGTGCAGATACTAATGTTTGACATGTTGTACCTCTGTGGCTCCGGCAGATCCCACTGATCAAAAGTTGTCGGTGACCCAAGATAGGCAGCATTTGCTTTTGTCAGCTTCTTGGATTCATGGACACAGTTCTGTCTTTTCAGACGATGGGGCCTAAAGCTTTGTTTTCATGGGGTGATCTGGCAAGAACTGGTACTTGCTGCCTTGCATTTGCGCTTTCGCATCCCTCCTCTTACCAATAAGTAGAATGGCAGCGACTGCCTTAAAATTGTCAAGTAATTATTCTTAAGGCCTTGTTTTGGATCTTATCCGGCACTTGTTGATTTGTATTTGTGTCCATCGTCTTAGCTGTAGAGCTGTATTTAAGGTGGGACTCACTGCTCCCAAGTATACTGTATTCAGTATCTTCTCATTCCCTCACTAGAGTTAGTGTCAACTAACTTATGTATTATCGCTAGCTTTATTGTCTCCTGTGTTTACATGTACGCACCAGTCTTCTGTCTATGTTGAAAGCATGTCCGCAGGTTGCTGCATCCTAAATATAGCAGTTGATGCATCGAAACACAATGTAGTCTGCATAGAGGAAGCTTTAAATCCTCTTGGGAAGCTTTTTTGAAAAGAAGAAAGAGGGTGGGTGACAATACATTTCATTGAGGGCCACTATGTGGTTGTAAGAATTTACAACTTTGTATCCCATCAACACAGACTCTAGCCCTTGCATTGAAAATATAGGACTTGTTCTATTTGTACACTGTGCCCCTGATTCATTCCATTCCGTAGTAGCGTCACAAGGAGACAAGTTAGTCCAGACTTTATCGAATGCTCTTTGGAGATCACAATCCAACAAAAAGTGTTACTTCTTTTCTTCGGATTGCATCTTCGACTTTCCCTGGGCAAGGTATGTAGTCTGGTTTTCTGTTGAATCCAGCTTGTTTTATTGTTTGTTGGGTTGAGCTAGAATTTGGTTGATGTCCACGTGCATGTACCATTTCATTCCCTGATTCAGTGTTTGCACAATCATCTAGAATCGCGGACGAATACAAAATGAGACTATGTGACAAATAAATATATGCTGACAAAAATTAAACTTGAATAATCGTTTAAGTAATTACTACTTTAAACATCAAAAAAAGAGAAATGACCCAAAAGTTGGTCAAACTGATACATTTCCACCCATTTTAACAAGAATCAAGGGTGCTAGTAGAATAGAAAAAAAATGAAGGATATAAATGTTGACAATAATCAAATTTAAACTAGATAGGGTGTTCAGTAGAACAACTTAAGTGTAGCCCAGTCTCTTACACTTCCTCATAATAATCAAGAATTTCGTGACAAAACGAAGGGGCATAACTCTGTCAAATATGATCTTGACCTACAAAATATGGCGGCATCATGTCCGTTTTGTCATAAGCTATACAATTTGAAAGTTTGATGAAGAAATTTTAAGACTGGCAAAATTATAGCCAACGTTAGGTTCTCATGACAAAATCTAAGTACAAAATGAGCATGACTCTGTCAGAAATTACCTTGACCTAAAAAAATTGGACGGCATCACGAAGCTTTTTTTCATAAGCAATATAATTTGAAAGTTTGATGAAGAAAAACTTAAGAAATGGCAAGGTTATAGCCAACATTATGTTTTTCTGACGGACTGGTCCAACTGACAGACAAAGCGATCCCTGTGTTGCATTTTCTCCCAAGAAAGGGCGACAAACGTAAATGAAATACCGAAAATGATTGAAACATAAAAAAACATGAAAATTACCCAAAATAGTTTGTGATTATGGACAAAATTCCGCTCAGAATTTCATTCATAGATACAGTAGATTTAAATAAAACTAGAAAACATAAAATAAGAATGTTCATAAATAAAGAAATACAACTGGAGATACCGGAGATACACTTAGAACATCAAAAATGGATGAAAATGCCCCAAAAACTGAATGAATATAGATATTTTCAACCACGTATGTTTTAGTTCTAATATTAAGTAGTTTTAAACAGCATAAATATGAATTGACAATCGTCAAAAAAGAATATGAATTACAGAAATGTCCACTTAAACAACGGCAAAGAGCACGAAACTACCCCAAAAAGGTTGTCGCATTTGGAAAATATTCACCCAAAAAGTTTTTATTGAATAGTTATAGTAGCTCCCAATCGAAAATAAAAATAACACAAAAATATTTGTTGACATTAATCAAAATAAAACATTAAACTACTAAAAAATTCCCACTTAAAACAGCAAAGAGCATGAAAATGCCCCAAAAAGTAAGTGAATATGGACAATTTCCTCCCAATTTTTTTCATTACATAGTTATAATAGTTTTGAATTAAAAATCGAAAACAACATAAATATTTGTTGAAAATAATCAAAATAAGAAATATAATTACAGAAATTTCCATATAAAACATCAAAAACATGAAATACAAAATTAAAAAATTTCCACCACACATATCAATGGGAACTTTTCTTTATGTTAAAAGGTCGTCCATTTGCAAAGTCATGGTGAAGGATTCATTTCTGTTTCAAATTTTTTTGCCGGTCAACCCCAGAATGACTGTACTATTCTGTCAAAGGATTAAAAAACAATTAAGGCCATTTATCGACTTAGAATCTTGCATGGTTAAGTTTTTCGTACTAGTCCGCTTATTGACTAAACTGTTCCGAGATATTACTTTGAAAGTTAGAATACTTGTTTATTATCTTGAGTCCCAAACACAGACAGGAGAAGGTAACTCTGTCAAGATTTTCTTTTTGGTTTATGGCCCTTTTCAACTTTTCATCTAAATTTAAAAATTTTCATTCTTGTCCACTTGTTGACTTTTGCATTTGAGATATTACTATGAAAGTTGAAATACTAATGTACCATTAAGACACCTATCTGTAAGCAAGAGAAGATAACCGTGTGGAAATGTTTCTTGATTTGTACTTAGAAATTCATACAAACATTCGTCTCAAAACAGAGGAAACGATTAATAGAAATCTTCAAAATAAAATTGCCAAACGGACTCGATATAATCCAATAATGGAGGAAAAAGCTAAAATGAAAAGAACATATACTAAACAGACGCCTGCTCCATCCGAATCTTTACAGAATTTTTCAAAATACTCTGCCAGTGCAAGATATGCAACAAATTCATAAAAGGATCGCTATCAAACATGAATAGGGTCTACGGAACCCATGAAAAAACGGTAACATTATACGTTTGTTTTTACTGTGAGCTAAAATACACGACATTATATGATTTAAGAAGACACTGTAGAAACACCCACGGGATACTAGAAATAAAATGGTTCCAAACAACTAAAAAGACAAGAATCATGAAAAACGATGACGCCAAACCAGCTAAACTTGGGTACCTCCCTTTGAAAACCAACCAGCAAAAGGATCGAGGATCATCAAGGCCAAAAGAAATGGCTTGCAAACAAAATCAAGCCATCGTTAGACTGTGACAAATCATTCGAGAAATGTCAGTGGGTGAACCTCTATCACCCTAATCACTATCACCCTAATCACTATCACCTTACCAATCATACAACAATTCACCAACGCCACAAAACCCTTTGGAATGTGACAGCAATATAACCATCTGTCAAGACGAAAGAGACAACTTTATAAACACTATAGAAAGAGATCTACATAATTATATTCAATTTATGGTATTTTCAAAACCAATAAATAAGTAAGACAGTTCTCAAACCATTTTACAAATATTTATTTTCATTTTTCTCATTAAATACATGTAATTGTAATGAAATCAACAGAAAAACTCTGACAATATTTCTTAAAATAGACCAAGTCACATGACACTAAAAACCGCAGAAACTACACTTCAGTCAACAATTTTTATATATCTGTACCCTGATGAAGACTATTGAATAGTCGAAACATTGGTATCATATTCAAAGTATTGAAACCTGAACCATCTTGTCTGTGTGTTCCACGTACCTTATTCTTTTTGTTTAGAAATTCATAGTTAAAGTCTTGGTACTTGTGGCCATTGTTTATACACATCCTTGGTTTCTTTACTGACAAAGTTTTGTTAGCACTGAAAAGTCGAGTGCGCTGTCCTACTGAAAGCTCTTGTTTCAAAACCATTAGAGGTATTGCTTTGAAACTTACTACCTATTTATCATCATTACCTCCATCAACAGACAAGTGTTCTAACTCTGTCAAGGTTTTTGACAGAATTATGCCCTTTTGACTTAGAAATAAATATTGAAAATTGGTAAAATCCACTTATTGACTTAACCCTTGGAGATATTTCTTTGAAAATTTGAATGCTTCTTAACGTCATTACCGCCAGCTGAAGGCAAGAGAAAGTAACTCTGGTCAAGGTTGAGGGTCTTCTTTTGAAATTGTATTTATTTATCATTTTACGTTAATTGAACACAATCTATGTTTGGAGAATATCAGACACCTATCTGTAAGCAAGAGAAGATAACTTTGTGAAAATGGTTCTTGATTGGTACTTATCAAATTCCTAGTTAAAGTCTTGTATGCCTTTAACTGTCAAAATTTTGTTTTATTGGCAAGCACTAAAAAGTCGAGCGCGCTGTCCTAGCTGACAGCTCATTTAAATGTTAAGAAAGTTCTCTGTGCGAGTTAAAATGTTACAGAAAATGTTACTGAAAAATCCTATTTTAAATGGTAAAAGAAATTGTTATGGAAAGGTTCGTTAAAATGTTAAAAGAAAATAATATGGAAAATCTCATTTTAAATGTTAAAAGAAATCGTTATGCTACCCGTCATTTTAAATGTTGAGAATTTTTGCTTGTGCGTGTTGAAATGTTAAAGAAAATGTTACAAAGAAAAATGTGCCACAGACAAAAAATCCATTTTAAATGTTATAAGAAATGTTAAGGAACATGTCATATTAAATGGGAGAGTTAAAATTTTTAAAGAAACAGCATTTGTTGGGTACAATGCAAGACTGTGGTAGAAGTTAGATTCTTATATGCAAGATTACACTTGTAACAATTCAATCTGCATACGAGAAAAACTTATCAGCTTTTATAATGCTAATCATCTTTAATATGTTTTTAACATGTTTGTTGTGATATATGTGCAATAATACAATGGTCAAACACAATGAGAGGAAGTGCAGTGTACAAGAACCATAACTCTATCTTGACAAATTACAGAGTTATTGCCAAGAACAATATCTCTTTTTAGTTTGTTTGCAAGGTATTCTGTTACTACGAACTTTCTCAGTTTATAAAGCAGTCTTTTGGGGGTATTAATCACATTTAGTGATAGCTCTAGTTTTAGTTTAAACTAGTTTATTTCAGCTTGATTGTGAAGAAAGCGTGGAGCTTATCGTGTCACTTGTGAGTCCATTTTCTAGAAAAAAAAACAGTCCTGTTATTGAGTTACTAGTGAGTCCACTTTTTAGAAAAACCAGTACTTGAACCAGCTGACACCTTAACTTCTATACCACCGCTCCCCTCAAATATTGTATATTCTTGAATGAACATGACACCATTATCTCTTAGGGTTTGTCTGTCTGATATTTTCAGATGACATCAATAGAAGTTATCGTTATAAAGAATAAATATGTAAACTTTAGCTATCACTTTCATTTTTAGCTCTGCCAGGGTGAGCTTCTCTAATGGATGATTTTCTGTTATCTGTCATCATTTGGATTCAAACTACATCTCCCATGAAACCTCTGGGCCAATGTTGATGAAACTATGCAGGGATGTTCCTTGCTTTGGGTGGGGGAGGGGGGGGGGGGTGTCACTTAGTTTTACATAGCCTTATATAGGAAAACCTTTAAAAATCTTCTCTGAAACCACATTGCCGAGAGCTTAGATATTTGGCATGAAGCAAGCATTGTCTAGTGGACCTCTACCAATATTGTTCAAATTATGACCCGCCTATGGGGTCACTTAGTTTTACATAGGCTTTTATAGGATGACCTTTTAAAATCTTCTTTGAAACCACAAGGCATAGAGCTTGGATATTTAGCATGTGACATTGTCTAGTGGACCTCTACCAAGATTGTTCAAATCATGACCCCTTGGTCAAAATTAACCCTTCCCAGAAGGGGGGAGGTCACTTGATTTCACATAGGCTTATATAGAGAAAACCTGAAAAAAAAACATTTTGTGTTTGCAATAGAGGTTGCGTTTTTTATTGGACCTGAGCGGAAACTATTTTACTATTTTTAGTTACAGTGACCTTGACCTTAGTGACCCCAAATGCAATCCCAAGCTGCGTCTCTATGCAAGCTACCTACAGTTCAAGTTTCATTGCAATTGATCACTCCTAACTAAAGTTATTGAGCGGTGTGACCTTGATCCTAGTGACCCTAAATGCAACCCCAAGCTTCGTCTTTGCGCAAGCTACCTACATACCAAGTTTTATTGTAATTGGTCACTCCTAACTTGAGTTATTGAGCGGAAACCGTTTTTAGCTCGACTATTCGAAGAATAAGGAGGCTATTGCACTCGCCCCGGCGTCGGCGTCTGCGTTAGTTAAAGTTTTTTTATAAAGTCAAATATCTTGAATACTATCAAAGGTATTGACTTGAAACTCAAACTATATGTTTACCATCAACATCTACACCTGAGGAAACAATTCCCATAACTCTGTTTTGATTTTTGACAGATTTATGCCCCTTTTTAACTTAGAATTTTTGGTTAAAGTTTTTTATAAATTCAAATATCTTGAATACTATCAATGGTATTGACTTGAAACTCAAAGTATATGTCTATCATCAACATGTACACCTGAGGAAACAATTCCCATAACTCTGTTTTGATTTTCGACAGATTTATGCCCATTTTTATGCCCCCGAAGGGTGGCATATTAAAATCGCACCGTCTGTCCGTCTGACCGTCCGTCCGTCCGTGCGTCCCCACTTACAAATTCGTGTCCGGACTGTAACTTTGTCATGCATTGAAGGATTTTAAAATAACTTGGCACACATGTCTAGCACATCAAGACGACGTGTCGCGTGCGAGACCCACATCCTTACCTCAAAGATGAAGGTCACACTTGGAGTATGAAGGTTATGGAATCCTCTATATATGCACACATTCGTGTCCGGACTGTATCTTTGTCATGCATTGAAGGATTTTAAAATAACTAGGCACACATGTCTAGCACATCAAGACGACGTGTCGCGTGCAAGACCCACGTCCCTAGCTCAAAGGTCAAGGTTGAAGGTAATGGATTCCTCCATATAAGCATATATGCACACATTCGTGTCCGGACTGTAACTTTGTCATGCATTGAAGGATTTTAAAATAACTTGGCACAAATGTCTAGCACATCAAGACGACGTGTCGCGTGCAAGACCCACGTCCCTAGCTCAAAGGTCAAGGTCATACTTAGAGTTTGAAGGTAATGGATTCCTCTATATAAGCATATATGCACACATTCGTGTCCGGACTGTAACTTTGTCATGCCTTGAAGGATTTTAAAATAATTTGGCACAAATGTCTAGCACATCAAGACGACGTGTCGCGTGCATGACCCACATCCCTACCACAAAGGTCAAGGTCACACTTAGAGTTTATAGGTAATGGAATCCTGTATATATGCATACATTTGTGTCCGGACTATAACTTTATTATGCTTTGAAGGATTTTAAAATAACTGTGCACAAATGTCTAGCACATCAAGTGGATGTGTCGCGTGCAAGACCCAAGTCCCTACCTCAAAGGCCAAGGTCACACTTAGTGTTTAAAGTAATGGAATACTGTATGCATGATTACTCTGTCATGCATGGAAGGATTTTAAAATTACATAGCACATTTATTGAGCACATGGAGAGGACACAGACTGTGAGGCACCTCTTTCGGGGGCATTCGTCACTTGGGAGGGACAGCTCTTGTTAACTTAGAATTTTTGGTAAAAGTTTTTTGTAAATTCAAATATCTTGAATACTATATAAGGTATTGACTTGAAACTCAAAATATATGTTTACCATCAACATCTACACCTGAGGAAACAATACCCATAACTCTGTTTTGATTTTTGACAGGTTTATATCCCTTTTTAACTTAGAATTTTTAGAAAAAGATTTTATAAAGTCAAATATCTTGAATACTATCAAAAGTATTGACTTGAAACTCAAGTATGTGTCAACCATCAACATCTACACCTGAGGAAACAATCCCCATAACTCTGTTTTGATTTTTGATATATTTGTGTCCCTTTAACTTTGAATTTTTTGTTAAAGATAGAATACTATCGAACGTATTGACTTGAAACTTAAAATGTATGTTTACTGTCAACATCTTCACCAATGTTTTTGATTTTTGACATATTTATGCCCTTTTTAACTTAGAATTTTGTCACAGATTTTACCAGACTAATATAGAAATACTCAAAATGGCTTTCTTTTGAAATGTCATAGAATAATTATGCAGCATGCAGCGGTCATGCTTTTTTAATTCTATACATATCAATTTTGAAAAGTTACAAAATTATTCATGATCAAATATACAAGGTCATGTATTTCTTTGAAATTATCCCCCCATCCTCCCTCCAGTTGGCTTGCAGAATCCGGAGTAAGGCTTTGAATGCAATGTACATTTACAAAGGTCTTTGAAAACGTTTCATATCTTTGACCTTAATTCTTATAGACAATTACACAATACTCCAGACAAAAACCCCATTTTACCAACAAGCTTTCGAATAGTCGAGCTAGCTGTCATGTGACAGCTCTTGTTTATTTTTAGCAACAGTGACCTTTACCCTAGTGACCCAAAATGCAATCCCAAGCTAGTCTCCATGCAAGCTACTTACAGACCAAGTTTCATTGCAATTGGTCTCTTCCATTTTTTTTCTGCAACAGTGTTTCCTTACAGTTTTCCCCTTGCTCATTAATGTTTGCATGCCTTTGCCACAGCAAGATGAACGCATTTCTTTGACCATTTTCCTTCAAGTGTAACGTGGCGTGTAATCTGCTTATAGTATTCTTACATTCCGCAATCCTTCATCCTACGCGCCAAATGTTTAATTCTCCATTACTCTCGGTATTTGGACTGGGCCATACGACTAGGGGCACTTCCAGTCAGTGGTCCCCAATAGTAAGTAGATAAGGAGCGTGCTGCGCTGTGATAGGATACCCAGAAATACGTTAGCGCGACTTGCCTATATGGAACCCCACTTAAATACAAAAAAAACCCGCAAAATTGATTTTTTTCCGAACAGTTTAGGTTAACATTAAATGACTACTTGAAATGGCATTAAAATCCTTTATTTCGGTGAACTAATCTTAACAGAACTACTCTGTAATTTCCGCTAAATTTTGTTGACGTCGCAAAACGTGAGCAAGCTAATCTGATGTCATCAATATCACAACAATTTCACGTTTTCACTTAGATCTACAGGAAATTTGTGAAGTTGAGAAGAGACATACCCTATAACTGATGTCAAACTAAATAACCCCCAAAACATAAATAATAGAATCTTTGAAGCTATTATGACTGAACCAAAAAGTTTCAGCTATGCATTCCCATTCATTATCGATAAAAGCAACGGTTAAAAATGTACTGCAGTACCGTAAACCATTCAATAATCTATATAGAGTTGTTGTTGTACAATTAATGGGGAGATGCGATTTATTACAAAAAAACAAAAATAATATCAAACAGGGAATGCCACGTACCAAAAACGCAGCCTCCCCAAAACGAGCCCCACAGCACCCAGAAGTGCACACCACCAACACACACACACACATACACTACCAACACACACTAGCATACAAAGCAAACACACGAGGACAAAACGAACAATTAAAGGAACACAGTGGGGCACCGCCTTGGAACGGTCAGTGGCCTATATTTATATTAATTAATTGTGGTAAAATCGGGCATTTTTTGCAATAGGGTCTTCTTTGAAATTGTATTTATTTATCATTTTACGTTCATTGAACACATAATCTATGTTTGGAGAATATAATCAGTGCAGTGCCTTTTTAAAGCTGCTCGCTCTCAGATTTTGGTAAAAAATAAATAAAGTTCTTGAAACTGTATGTATATACCGTATCTTAGAACATATAGTGATATGAAAAGGCTTCAGTATAAATTCCTGTCACGTATATCTCTTAATTTCAAATAAAACGCTACCAGAAATTACAATATAAACATATAGTGTAGCGGTGCCGTGAAACCGACATTTCAATCGATTTCTGCAAACGTTTACGTAGATATTGATTTATATTTTAATTCTAGCATTTAGTTTGATATTTATGTATAAGTATGTATTTTTTTAACAGTAACCGAGAGCGAGCAGTTTACCTGGTTCTATTGGTTCCAACACCCTGTATCTCCTGAATCATCTCTCGAATTGTTCAATTTCTCAACTTTCCCTTTTACATCTGTGTTTTTGATCTTGTTCATTTGATTTAAAACAGGTAGCAGACAGTTGCAACTGTGTGTAGGCAAGTTATTTACTTTCACTCCACCTATAGGGGGTGTCTTTTTACAGGGACATAGATCTACCCTATAACTGGTGTCGAGCTAAACAACCTCCAATACATAGATAATAATGAATCTTTGGAAAGTATTATTTAAGAAATAATTTATGGCTTATTGAAGCATTCCCCGGAGGTGATGTGCCTGGCGGAATGATTTAGTGATAGGTCTAGTTTATTTTAATTGTATCATTTATGAAATCTTCAATTGAATAAAAATGTGTCTAGTCGGTATACACCCTTTCAATTAATCGATAATCTACTGACCAAGAGTTGCGTCCCTTACCGGCTGTGACGTCATACGATGATAAATTGCACAAATGAAACCATCGCTGATAGTTCGCAAATATCAATCAGGTTAAACAAGTTTTTACGGCGTAATTGGTAATGATTTTGTAATTTTATACATCATTTCTTCTTTATTATCATAATCATAATATATATAGATATGTTAACTGTGAAAAAGTCGGCGATTATTTAGAAATATTTTAGAAATAAATTGTTTTCGAATAAAGTTTAGGGATGCTGTAATTGTTCTGCTTAAAAATAAACAGAAATGAATAACGTGATTTACATGAATTAAAGTAATTAATGCATAGTTTAGTGAGAATTATTGTCAAGAAACATTTAAAAAAAAATACGAGCTATGGGGCAGGAATACTCTATAGACGGTTCCTGCTAAGGGGATAATGTCCGTTTACTGTAAAAAGTTGCCATATGTCTGGACTAATTATGTTACTAAGGCCGATTGTTTTAACAATCAATGACATAATTAGAAATATTATTTTTTATAAACACCATCTTTTTTCATTTCCATGCAATTTATTAATAGATTCTATATCTTTTCAATGTAAGGTTATGAAATGAAAACAAAAATGAAAGGTACAACATAAATGTGCAACATAAATAGTTTTAACTTGAAAGTTGCATCATACAGCAAACTGTTTTCGTGTTGAAATGTGTACTATTAGTGATAATAACATTGTCAAATTTAATAAGATGTGTGTTACAATTAATTGGTGCCCTACTGCAGTGTACATGTCATAAAACATCAGGTGGCCACGAAATGCCCTTGGGCATAATCATGTACAATACACAGAGTGCCATAAAACCCCTATGAAAGGTCCAGTGATCGCATAAACAGCTAACCAATTAGTGACAAATTTGGTGACCAGTTATTGATATGTAGCATTCATGTGAATTTATGGTTGAGTGTGAAACTAGTGTTAACTGAGATGAAATCTAATATGAAATCTAAGAAGCGATACTGTCACGCATTCATATTACTAGATCTGTCTCATCTTACAAATCAAGTGTAACAGATTATTAGTTTAGTTAAAATCATCTTTTGTTTTTCAACAAACACATATGTTAATACAATGACATATATACACAACGAAACAAAATGCAATTTGTCGGGCCGCAAGTTCTTTCAACTTAGCAAACGGCCCTTCCCAGAATGGGAAAATATTAAACAAATTAATTATAAATATGAAATACATAGTACTTGTTTTCTTATTATTTTGTGTCCGAGATCCCAACGCCGTGGATGACTGTTCCCAGTTTGGGAACTCTAAATATTATCAAACAAAAACAGATTATTTAAACAGACTGCACAGTTGCCACCTACACGTAGGAAATTTAGTCTGACAATCGGGAACCTGCAATGATCTGAACAAAAGAGAGAAAAATGTCTTTGCCTTAGAATAGTAAAATAATTGTTTGAATAATGTACATGTATATGTATATCAATTGTAATGTACATGTATATGTATATGTATATCATATCCCAGAAAAATATATCAATTGACGGTCGAGTGTTAAACTCAAGACTGTGCCCTGGTGCGCAGCACTGCTGCTGATGTAAAAACTGAAAATGATTTCTTCGTGCCAGTTATTTAATCACTTATGAAAAGTGATGTTAGCAAAGACAAACTTCTCTGTAGCAGTTCCTTTATTTGTTCTTTATTGTAGATTTCTTAATAAATAAAGTAAACACTTTTAGGTGAGTCAATTGTAGTACCAACTGGTTTTGATACATATCTACAACTGCATAATCATCAGTCGCTAAAAACTTGAAGTATAAAAAAGCTCCCAGTTAAATCGCGCAAACATTTGATTCACTTGTCTTCGTCATTCCATTATGATTTCATTTAAGTTATCTCTATAGGTATATATCTACAGTTTCAAGCTGTAAAAAAAAGCTACAAAAATACCTAGATTTAGCGTTCCTTCGATGAAATAATATAACGCAGTGGTCAACAATCACGCTTGTGCCAATATCTCGTTTTAAAGGCGCATCCCCGCATGACGTCATCAAAGGGCAGATAATTCAAATTACCGAATAATTGAAACGGTGTATACGCTCTTGAATAATGTCTTTATAATGAAATAAGGTGAAAACGTTGCTAGGAACGTCAATGTGAAATGATCGTTTATGTAATTAAACCTCATGTAACGTGTTCTTTTTATATGTTACTACTGTTAAACTCGAATATCTTAAAAGATAAAACAAGACATTTTATGTATTATTTACAGCAAAATTATTATTTATTTGCGGCAAAATACTCTGCCAGTTTACTATTTCTGTGACTGCTGCATGTCTCCCCAAAAGTTGCTTTAAAACCTTTTCACCATTTCTCTATGTTGTAAATAGAAACCTTTGCCCTGACAGAACGCCTGCTTGTCTTTAGCTGAGCCGTTTTTGTGTGACCAGGACATCATATACATTGTATAGCAATAAACATTTTTACACGTAAATCGTACATTACTTTTTGAGCTTTAAATTGTTTCCTTGTATGCTGGCATTTTCTAGAAGCAATTGTACAAGCTTTGACAGTGCCGCCACATCCTGCGTTACGTTATTTTAGAAACGCCCAGGTCTTTTACTTGTACCGACTGACTATAGCCTTTACACCCAGGACCGGGAAACACATTTTTAGCTCACTTGGCACAAAGTGCTAGAGTGAGCTATTAGGATCACTCACCGTCCGGGGTCCGTCCTACGTTCGTCCGTCCACCATTTCCTTTAAACGACATCTCCTCTGAAACCACTGGGCCAATGTTGATGACACTTTGCAGGAAAGATCCTTGCTTGCAGCTTTATCAAAGTTGTTCAAAGAAGTTCATTCCATGCAGAACTCTATGGCAACAAATAGGAGAACTTAAAAATTCTTATCTGAAACCACAAGACCTAGAGCTTAGATATTTAGCATGTGGCATTGTCTAGTGGACCTTTATCAAGATTGTTCAAATTATGACCCCCGGGTCAAAATTGACCCCGCCCGGGGGGGGGTCACTTGGTTTTACATAAGCTTATATAGGAAAACTTTAAAAATCTTCTCTGAAACCAAAAGGCCTAGAGCTTAGATATTTAGCATATGGCATTGGCTAGTGGAGTTCTACCAAGATTGTATGAATTATGACCACCGGGTCAAAATTGACCCTGCATGGGGGTTACTTTGTTTTACATCGGCTTATATAGGAAAAACTTTAAAAAATCTTCTTCTCTTAAACCACAAGGTTTAGGGATAAGAAATTTGGCATGTAGAAATGCCTACTGGATCTCTACAAAGATTGTTCAAATCCTGACCCCCTGGTCAATATTAACCCTCCCCGGGAGTGGGGGAGGTCACTTGTTTTCATATAGGCTTATATAGGGAAATGTTTGAGCAACCACAAGGCCGACAGGCAGAGAAAAGATATTTGGAATGTTACTTAACCTTGTGTTGTGGACCTCTACGAATTATTTTAGAATCATGACCCCTTTTATTATAGCCAAGGTAGTCAGGTGAACGATATAGTGCCATCATGGCCATCTTGTTTCAATAGGCCCTGTGTATCAATAAAGGCTTATACTATACTACATCTATCGGTGTATCCATGTTTGATACACGCATTTACAAACATACTAGCATCAAACCTAGCATTATAGGCAAGTAAAAGTACATTACCAAAAATTTCCAACCAATCGAAGAACATCCCTAACGCACAAATAATGTTAACTGTGGTACATTCATATACATGTTTGGACCATGTGCTTCCATTTCAGTCAGACTTGATATTCAGACTCGTTATTTTACTGGGAATGATCCCACTGACTAGAAAAGTAAACACATTGAAAATATCCTCTGAATCTTGATTTTTGCCGCTATTTGGATAATGTCACAAGCAGTACCCGAGTACATACTCACGTATAAACAAGTTGAAAAAATATCGCTCCGTCAAACAATAATAATTTAAGTATTCGATAGAGAACTGTTCGTGATAGTAATTATGATTTTTCGAGGAGGCGTAGACGCCGATAAATGGCCAATAGTTACCCTATCTGATTTGTATCAAGGTCGGTGATCGACAGTTTCCCCGCCCAACAATATCGTGTGACGTAACAAAATGGGTTGGATCACTTTGTTTGGTCTAGACCTTAAATTTGTGTTTACTGTAGCTGACTGTAAATAGGTCTGCCTTATTCTTTTATAAGATTAGAGTGATCAAGTAACTTTTTTTTTAATCAAGCATAGGCTTTTTGGGATTCTCTGTAGTACGAACACCTCCGCTCAATAAATTTTTAAAGAGTATAACAACTTATCATTGATGAATACCATTTAAGAAAAAGTTGTCACAAAGAAGTTCTATTCTTCGTGAAATTAAAATTCGCAAGATAGAGTAAAGTAACAATTTTCTATAATTATACATATTCATTAAAGCATTATTTTCTTTATGAATTGGCGCATGTTGATATTGAATTCGATCAGTATTAGATTAGATCAGAAATACAGTTGAAAAAGGTAAAACATGTACATTTATTAGAATCTCACCAATGTATATCACAAAACAAACTGACAGACAGATTAACAATAAAATACAGGTAATGTACATTCAACATCTGGAGAAAAAAACTCTTAACAGACTGCAGAAGTACAGGGCTTTTTTTCTGCTTTACACATAATTACATGTGAACACACATAACAGTATTCGTGACTGACACTAGGAAATATCTGCCACTTTGATAAATGATACAATGTATAGAATTTCAAATTTTACGGTTTAAAAAGTGAAACGTTCAGACAATCAAGGTACTGCTATCAGAGAGTCACAATGGCCACAATTTATATATAAAATCGATCCAAGACCCTGTCTCGTTTCTGTCCCAGTATCAAGCAGATGCAGGCGATTTCCGCACGGACATTGCAACCTTTTCGCAAGAAACCCTAACCCAACAACTCCTCTTCCTTCTTGCCATTATATATCGGCAATATAAACACACCAAGCTAGAGGTCGCCTCTGGGTATTAAGCCAGAACCAGTTATTGTGTCGCCCTTTCGGAGAAAAGGCGATACATAGGGATCGCTTTGTCCGTCGGTCGGTCCGTCCGTCCGTCACACAAACTTAACGTTGGCTATAACTTTGCCATTTCTTAAGGTTTCTTCATCAAACTTTACAATTGTATTGCTTATGACAAAAGGGTCATGATGCCGCCAAATTTTGTAGGTCAAAAGCATATTTGACAGAGTTATGCCCCTTTTTGTACTTAGAGTTTGTCACGAAAACTTAACGTTTGCTGTAACTTTGCCATTTCTTAAGATTTCTTCATCTAACTTTCAAATTGTATTGCTTATGACATTAGGGTCGTGATGCCGCAAAATTTTGTAGGTCAAGGCAATATTTGACAGAGTTATGCCCCTTTTTATACTTAGATTTTTGCTATAACTTTGCCATTTCTTAAGATTTCTTTATCAAACTTTCAAATTGTATTGCTTATGTCTAAATGGTTGTGATGCCGCCAAATTTTGTAGGTCAAGGTCATATTTGACAGAGTTACGCCCCTTTTTAGCTCGACTATTCGAAGAATAAGGAGACTATTGCACTCGCCCCGGCGTCGGCGTCGGCGTCTGCGTTGGTTAAAGTTTTTCATAAAGTCAAATATCTTGAATACTATCAAAGGTATTGACTTGAAACTCAAACTATATCTTTACCATCAACATCTACACCTGAGGAAACAATCCCCATAACTCTGTTTTGATTTTTGACAGATTTATGCCCCTTTTTAACTTAGAATTTTTGGTTAAAGTTTTTTATAAATTCAAATATCTTGAATACTATCAAAGGTATTGACTTGAAACTCAAAGTATGTGTCTACCATCAACATCTTCACGTGAAGAAACAGTCCCCATAACTCTGTTTTGATTTTTGACAGATTTATGCCCCTTTTTAACTTAGAATTTTTGGTTAAAGGTTTTTATAAAGTCAAATATCTATAGGTATTGACTTGAAACTCAAACTATATGTTTACTATCAACATTTACACCAGAGGAAACAATTCCCATAACTCTGTTTTGATTTTTGACAGATTTATGCCCCTTTTTAACTTAGAATTTTTGGTAAAAGATTTTATAAAGGCAAATATTTTGAATACTTTCAAAGGTATTGACTTGAAACTCAAACTATGTGTCCAACATCAACATCTTCGCCTGAGGAAACAATCCCCATAACTCTGTTTTGATTTTTGTTAGATTTATGCCCCTTTTTAACTTAGAATTTTAGTTCAAGATTTTTATGAAGTCAAATATCTTGAATACTATCAAACGTATTGACTTGAAACTTAAAATGTATGTTTACTATCAACACCAGTCCTGTTCTTAGACAAAAAAAACATTTTACCGACAAGCTGTCGAGCGTGCTGTCATGAGACAGCTCTTGTTGTACTTAGATTTTGTCACGAAAACTTAATGATGGCTATAATTTTGCCATTTCTTAAGATTTCTTCACCAAACTTTCAAATTGTATTGCTTATGACATTAGGGTCGTGATGCCGCAAAATTTTGTAGGTCAAGGCAATATTTGACAGAGTTATGCCCCTTTTTATACTTAGATTTTTGCTATAACTTTGCCATTTCTTAAGATTTCTTTATCAAACTTTCAAATTGTATTGCTTATGTCTAAATGGTTGTGATGCCGCCAAATTTTGTAGGTCAAGGTCATATTTGACAGAGTTACGCCCCTTTTTAGCTCGACTATTCGAAGAATAAGGAGACTATTGCACTCGCCCCGGCGTCGGCGTCGGCGTCTGCGTTGGTTAAAGTTTTTCATAAAGTCAAATATCTTGAATACTATCAAAGGTATTGACTTGAAACTCAAACTATATCTTTACCATCAACATCTACACCTGAGGAAACAATCCCCATAACTCTGTTTTGATTTTTTACAGATTTATGCCCCTTTTTAACTTAGAATTTTTGGTTAAAGTTTTTTATAAATTCAAATATCTTGAATACTATCAAAGGTATTGACTTGAAACTCAAAGTATGTGTCTACCATCAACATCTTCACCTGAAGAAACAATCCCCATAACTCTGTTTTGATTTTTGACAGATTTATGCCCCTTTTTAACTTAGAATTTTTGGTTAAAGATTTTTATAAAGTCAAATATCTATAGGTATTGACTTGAAACTCAAACTATATGTTTACTATCAACATTTACACCAGAGGAAACAATTCCCATAACTCTGTTTTGATTTTTGACAGATTTATGCCCCTTTTTAACTTAGAATTTTTGGTAAAAGATTTTATAAAGGCAAATATTTTGAATACTTTCAAAGGTATTGACTTGAAACTCAAACTATGTGTCCAACATCAACATCTTCGCCTGAGGAAACAATCCCCATAAGTCTGTTTTGATTTTTGTTAGATTTATGCCCCTTTTTAACTTAGAATTTTAGTTCAAGATTTTTATGAAGTCAAATATCTTGAATACTATCAAACGTATTGACTTGAAACTTAAAATGTATGTTTACTATCAACACCAGTCCTGTTCTTAGACAAAAAAAACATTTTACCGACAAGCTGTCGAGCGTGCTGTCATGAGACAGCTCTTGTTGTACTTAGATTTTGTCACGAAAACTTAATGATGGCTATAATTTTGCCATTTCTTAAGATTTCTTCACCAAACTTTCAAATTGTATTGCTTATGACATAAACATCATGATGCCGCCAAATTTTGTAGGTCAAGGTCATATTTGACAGAGTTATGCCCCTTGTTGTACTTAGATTTTGTCACAAAATTATTGGTTATTCTCACAAAGCGTAAGAGGGCGACACAAGTGTTCTACTGAACACCCATCTAGTTGTATGATTTAGTACTAGGAAAACAAGTAATGTTTAAAAATGCAACAAATATACACATGTAACACACCATTTTAAAGGTAATTTCAAAAGAAAACCAATGGTACTATTCATTTCATTGTATATCATATCTCTTTTGAAAACCAACAAATATGCACATGGTATATACCATTTTATGCGGAATTTAAACAGGAAAGCATTGGTGATGTTTACTGTTTGATATCAACAGTTCGAAACAAAATTCAATTATTTCAAAATATCAGGTATTGAAAATAAATATAAATTATAGTAACCTTTACAAACATGTAGTGATGGGTGAACTTTTATGCTGTATACACAGTATGCTTTATGTTATCATATTCATACAAGTTTTAACGTACCAATAGACTATCACCTACAGTCAATGAAGTAGCTTCAGACTTCTTGTGCTGTTGTCACAATCATCTACACTGTTGTTAAAGGTCAAAGTATTACCTGGAGATATAACGCCACTTTCAAGCAATATGTCCCGACTGTTGAGGCTGGTATCAAAATCACCAATTCTGTTGTGAAATTTGAAAGTATTATCAGAAGATACAGGGATACTATCATCAAACAAGTCTTGACTGTTAGTAATGGTGTCAGAAATACTATGACTGTTGTGAAATGTCAAACTATTACAATTACCAGGAGATATTACGCCACTTTCATCCAGTAAGTCCTGACTGTTCAGGCTGGTGTCAGAATGAATGACACTGTTGTGAAATGTCAAAAGTATTACTCTCAGATACGGGAACCGTATCATGAAACAAGTCCTGACTGTTGGTGTTTGTGTCCGAATCACTATCACTGATGGGAATATCAGAACATAAACCTGTGGTAATAGTATCATCAAATAGGTCATCACTGTTGGGATTGCTATCACAATCACTTGCATTGCTGTCAAATGCGAAGGACAAACTGTTACTGTTATATTCAGGGACACCGTCAGTAAAAAAAGTCATAACTGTAACGGCTTGTATCACGTACCCGGTTTAATCCTTCATCTGCATTTCTCAATGACGGGGAATCAGACATTACAGTAATACTGCAAGTAGAAAATGAAAATAATATTAACATGAAAAGAATATCACACCAATACACTAAAATTCGCACAGCATATATTCCACACACCTGCACTTTCAATCCATATTCATGCGCATGCAATCCATGATATGGTATAACATGTCTTAGTAATTTAGTGACTAATTATTAATTATAATGCCATCAATTTATGAAAAAATGTACAAGTATTGAAGACCGGGAAAAAGTATGTAAATCATAGGTGTATACTATGTATCCCACATACTATGTTTGGCCTAAAAGGTCATGGTTTCCGCTGTGGGTGAAGCCATACTATGTCATCAAAACCTGTTGATCGACATCGGATTTTTTAGGAAATTTATTTTTCAACGTAATGTTTTTTTGTATACGTACAAATATGGAAAAGTGCTTTAACAGACGTAGTGCCGTATGTAACAAAGTATTTACATAACCATGTCTGCATACACCATAAATATTGTAATTAAACAACAATATACGTTTATTAATAAAAAAAACACGACGATTCACGTTCATGTAGCACACGAACATGACAATCGGCAGCTTGCGGCAAAATAAGCGAGAAATCTGTTGATCTTGTTGCATAAAACAAAGTTGAAATATTGCTTTTACACTATGCCATCTGATGCCAAATGTGTCGAAATGAAAAGTAACAGTACTTAAACTTTGTACTTTTTTGTGAATACTTTTACTTGTTTTAATTGACATGTAACAGGAAAACACAAAGATATCCCATTTGGTGCCTCTTTCTCTTCGGAAAAAAATTGCGTCATCAATTTATGTTTCCGCTATGGGCCAATACAGCGCATTTCATTTCGCATGTGACCATCCATTTAAATATTCGTGGGTTAGGAAGCAGTATAGTGTGTTTTACACACGCTAATTTTTAGTCAATTCGCAAAGATTCACGTTAAATGTGTGCATTGTAGAAAGTTAAGTTTATTTTCTTAATATTGGTAAAAGAAAACGTATTTGGTGATTTAATAATATTTTAATGGTACTATAATACGGTGACCGATAGTATATCAATAAACTACGGTTAACTTGCGGTCCCTATGAGTCAGTAGAGCAAGAAGTGTAAACTTGTACAATTATCATAATGTTCATCTTTTGATAGCTCGTCCCTTGTTAATTAATGACAAATTCGTTTGTTTTTAATCATACGCTGTTTATCAATGAGTAGGCATAATCATTGTATGATAATTTACATACTTTATCGCATCCACCCGCTAATTGTACATCAACTCGACAATACATAGATTGTTGAATGGTTTACGGTATTGCATTCTATTTTAAAGGGACACACCCTATTGTAGAGTTGTTGTTAACAATTAATTGGTGAATGAAAGCCTCTATATTGATAAATTGTGGTAATGATAAGGCATTTTTCGCCATAGGTTATTCTTGAAATTGTATTTATTTATCATTTTACGTTCATTGAACACATAATCTATGTTTCGAGAATATAATCTGCTAGATGCGGTGTCCCTTTAAACGGCTTATTTTATTGATAATGACCGGGAATGCACAGTTGAGACTTTTAGGTTAAATTGTAATACTTCCAAAGATTATATTATTTATGTGTTGGTGGTTATTTCGTTTGACATCAGTTATAGGGTATTACTTGACGAAAACTGGAACAAAGTGTCATAGGTTGCAGTCTTTTTGGGCCTGTTAAATGTCCGCTGTGTGCCCTATCTCTCTCGACTCAGTTTGAACAAGAAATGTTTTTTTCACCAGTAGCGTTATATATACACATGAAAAACAAAAGGAACCAAACTTTGAATTTCGATTCAAATGTCTTTTAGAAAAAACGCCAGACATTTATTAAATGTTGAATATTATATTGATTCAAAGTTTTAGCACGAATCGTATTGGAGCATAAAAACATTTTATAATTGCAGAACAAATTCTCCACCTGCTAATTGTCTGGCCCGAAATTAAATCACGACATGTCGTTATTAATGCAAATAGCGAACTGTATTACATGAAATTAAATCACGGAACTGCAAAATATTAATACATGTATTTGAAATAAATACATCAGTATAAGGCAACATACCGTCATTTCTATGTTGCGGCAGTTGGTGAGCAGACATGGACTATAGAATTGTATTTTGTGTTATTTGCGTTGCGGCTTCACTTGTTCCCGGTAAGTCTTCATATTTCACAATTACCAAAGTGAGATGATGTAACTTTTGGAAGTATCTGCATACTTAGTATAGTCATAGCACTAATAAGTTTAGCTAATAACCCTTTGTGCTTTGAAATAATTCTGCATCTATTTCGATGTAATTTGTAAAATCTTTTTACAGTGATATTACCTTTCAAAGTGACCATCTTAATTAACATTAATCAGTGATTTATACTCCAAGAATAATAATAAACATTGCCGTAGTTATAACAAAAAAATAATGATTTGTGTAACAGTTTCCATTTACATTAAAGGGACATACCCTTTAACTGATACCAAACTAAATAACCTCCAACACATAAATAATAGAATCTTTGGAAGTATAATAACTTAACATTAGTTTCAGCTATGCATTCCCAGTCTTTATCGATAAAATCGGCGATTTTAAATATACTGCAGTACCGTTAACCATTCAATAATCTATGTAGAGTTGTTGTTGTACAATTAATGGGTGGATGCGATTTATTACAGAAGGCATTTATATTGATAAATTGGGCATTTATATTGATAAATTGTGGTAAAATGAGGCATTTTTCGCCATAGGTTCTTCTTTGAAATTGTATTAATTTATTATTTTACGTTCATTGAATACAGTATCTATGTTTCGAGAATATAATCTGCGCCTCTTTAAATATAGAGGGAATTGATTTTGACTATCAAAATAAAAAATAAAAAAATCCACCTTTTCGGTTATGTATTATTTATCATATGTTTTTAAAGCATCCACTGTGCTTTCAGCATCATTCTTGACTATAACCAAATGTGGTCTTTTTGAAGGGTAATATAACTAAGGAAAGACAGACAAGAGCTGAAATTTTATTCGCTAAGACTTGCGCAAGCTAACATGGCACGTTTAGGCATACCGTCAGACTATCTCGATTTTTCTACTGGTGCTCTTGTTTTTCGGTGTTTTCATTGCTCAGTAACACAGCTTGTAGTATACGGTAGTTCCGTTATTCTAACTTGGGCAAATTATAGAAGAAATTTTCAAATAGCACATTAAAACAAAAATATAATTGATATTGTAAACATAACACAAATAACTTGCAAACTTTTCAGCCAAAAAAAACATAAGCGGATTTCCTAAAACTTCTACGGTTGTAAAAATTTACCCGGTATTTTGGGGACTTTTACTAGCTGACCCCTTTTTAGCTCACCTGGCTACGCCAGGGTGAGCTTTTCTGATCGATGATTGTCCGTCGTCCGTCAACATTTTGATTCAAATGACATCTCCTCTGAAACCTCTAGGCCAATGTTGATAAAACTATGCAGGAATGTTCCTTGCATGAAGCTCTACCAAAATTGTTCAAAGAATTCCATTCCATGCAGAACTCTGGTTGCTATGGCAAAAAATAGGAAAAACTTTAAAAATCTTCTTCTCTGAAACCACAAGGCCTAGAGCTTAGATATTTGGCATGTAGCATTGTCTAGTGGACCTCTACCAATATTGTTCAAATTATGACCCCCGGGTCAAAATTGACCCCGCGCGGGTGGGCCCTTAGTTTTTGCATAGGAATATATAGGGAAAACTTTAAAAATCTTCTTCTCTGAAACCACAAGGCCTAGAGCTAAGATATTTGGCATGTAGCATTGTCTAGTAGACCTCTACCAAGATTGTTCAAATTATGACCCCCGGGTCAAAATTGACCCCGCACCGGGGGTCACTTAGTTTTGCATAGGAATATATAGGAAAAACTTAAAAATTCTTCTTCTCTGAAACCACAAGGCCTAGAGCTTAGATATTTGGCATGTAGCATTGGCTAGTGGACCTCTACCAATATTGTTCAAATTATGAGCCCCGGGTCAAAATTGACCCTGCCCCGGGGGTCACTTAGTTTTGCATAGGAATATATAGGAAAAACTTAAAAAATCTTCTTCTCTGAAACCACAAGGCCTAGAGCTTAGATATTTGGCATGTAGCATTGGCTAGTGGACCTCTACCAAGATTGTTCAAATTATGAGCCCCGGATCAAAATTGACCCCGCACCGGGGGTCACTTAGTTTTACATAGGCTTATATAGTAAAAACTTTAAAAATCTTCTTCTCTGAAACCACAAGGCCTAGAGCTTAGATATTTGGCATGTAGCATTGGCTAGTGGACCTCTACCAATATTGTTCAAATTATGACCCCCGGGTCAAAATTGACCCCGCACCGGGGGTCACTTAGTTTTGCATAGGAATATATAGTAAAAACTTTAAAAATCTTCTTCTCTGAAACCACAAGGCCTAGAGCTTAGATATTTGGCATGTAGCATTGCCTAGTAGACCTCTTTAAAGTTTGTTCAAATTATGCCCCTGGGGTCAAAATTGACCTTGCCCGGGGGGGATCATTTGTTTTACAAAGGCGTATATAGGAAAACTTATTTGGTATATAACATTATCTAGTGATCTTCCACCAGGCAAGTGGACTTGTACCAAGGTGAGCGATATAGGGCCATCTTGGCCCTCTTGTTTATGTGTTGCTCTTATCCTTTATCTAGGTTTTTATTAAAAGAGGTTTGATTTCTGTAAAAACTTGTAATAGACGTCAAGTTATAAACTTCAAAAATAAGCAAGCGGGACAATCTCGGAAGCAATACATATATCTTATTTTGCAATGGCCATTGCTCAGGAGCTATTCAAATAATCTTTTCTCCGGTTTGGACACCATTCAATATCATTTCTTGGACGTTATATTGACTTCAGGGTAAACCGTAAGC